>OY811972.1:4148831-4258831 GCA_963681505.1 Eunapius fragilis
TGTGTGTGTGTGTGTGTTTTGCACATCCGGTTGCATAGTGAGGGAGACAACCAGAGGTGTCATTATGGTACCATGGTTACATATGCACATTTTGACAATAATTCTGACATGGCCGAAACACCCAGTACCACTTATCAGCATTGGGAACCGCATAAGGTAAGGTATCAGACGTTGTAACGTCTGTACCCCACATGAGTAAGAGACCAAAATGTATTTTCACATGCAGAAATGGTGTGGTATGCTGTGTTGCAAATATAGGAACACGATAGCTTTAGTATGTCAAAAGGTATATCAATTTGATTTGGATACCCGGGTGGGTGCGGCCTCACCTCCAGAGGCAGAAGAGAGACGTGGAGAAGCTGGTGCCTTACCTCAGCCCTGTGGAAGCTGCCACCATGAAGCCTCCCTCTGAGGAAGAACAGAGGGTTCACCTCCAGGACTCGTATAAGCTGCTGGAGGAGGACTACCTCAAAGTGATAGAGAAGCTTGCTGTCACGTCTGGTGTTTGACCCACCACCACCACTACCCCATCCCCCTGCCCCTCTGATGTGCTCCCGCTCTCTGTCTCAAAATGTGTTACATTTGTTTACGTGTTTGTTTGTAATGATGACGGTGTACAGGTAAACATGTGGCATATTAAATGGTTAAATAATTGGGACGTAGTGCACAACACATACTAGCCACTATTGTCATTTCCTTCAAATACCTAAAATGCTCTGCTCATCCAAGTAAGATGTGTGAAATGGTGTTGGTGCAAATCTTGCCTGGCCTACCACCCACCTAGGACAACACAGAGGGCCAGAGGGTTGCTAGGTAATCCCATTATTAAGGTGGTTATCATTAGCGATTAATTGGCCTTATTTGGGGGACCCATGAGCAGGGGTACCCGCCATACCTTCATAATGTAATGATCTCCTCCCCCCCCCCCCCCCCCCACCCCAAGGCCAGCAAAATACCTCATTACAATGAACAATCTTACCATTTCACCAAATCACAATTTTTTAAATGAGGTTTACAGAACAGCATGGTCAAAAAAAAAAACATTTGGCCAGATTCACAATTCATGGCAATATTCAAATAAATATCATATCAATATTAATACACATACACGTATATATACAATATATTAGGGCACTGTACAGACATACAAACCATTGATTACTGAGAGTTCTGATTTGAAAAAAAAAAAAAAAAAGAATTTTTTTAATACCCCACAAAGGAATCACCAAGAATACAAGAGCCTCCTCCCCCTTGCATCATCCCCCTCCTTGCTGAAAACTATCTTGATTCGGGGGGAGGAGGGGGAGGAGGAGATTGGATCTTCGGAGATGGGGGCAGCGGGGGAGGCAGAGGGGGTGCCCCCCCACCCGGCGCGGGAGGAAACGGCAGAGGTGTCACGACCACCTTGTGGTGGTGAGGAGGTGGGGGGGCCAGGGAGCCTGGAGCCTGCCTTGCTACCAAAGGAGACTCCATCTTGGCTTTCTTTCTGTCGGGTAGGTCGCCGGGGCTACCGTGGGGCCTCTTCCCCAGTCTGCTGTCTTCTGCCTGCTTGAGCCGGTGGTAGTCCTCAGGCTTCAGCTTCTTCTTGTGGACCCCATCCAACGACGTCACCTCCACCCCCTGCTTCTGGTCAATCACCACACCCACTACAACACCCTTTGGCGGGAAATTCATGGACGGTGCCGGTGGTGGGTGTGGTTTCCCATCAGCAGACTTGGGAGTGGCAGGTGACACTTTAGGCGTCTTTGATGGGTTGCCGCCAGTGGTGGTGGGAGGGGGTGTGGCCGTCGTCTTGTGATTTGTCACCTGTTGTTTGGTGGTGTGAAGCTGCTCCGGTGTGGGTGTGACGGGGGGCTTAGCAGGTTGTGTGGGGTGGGTGCCAGTCACCTTGGGGGAGGGGTTTACAGAAGACACGCCCCCACTTCCCACGACGAGCGTCGTTGCTGACTTGGGCACTTTGGGGGTGGTGGTGGTGCTGTTGAGGTGCTTCTCCGGTGCCTGGTGGGGGGTACTGGTTTTCGAAGCAGACGAGGGTAACCCCGATGGGGGTGGAGGTGGTGGTGTGATGTCTGTGAAGACGGGGGCAGTCGGAGCCGACACTGATTTTGCGGGTGGTGGGGGAGTGGCCAAAGCAGCTGTTGCACCGCTGGGTTTTGCGGGGTGGTGATGGTGATGTTTAGGAGCGTGAGGTGCGGTGTGTGCTGCCTTGGCGCCAGACGTAGGGAGGGTGCCACCGGAGGACGAAGACGATCTCTCCTTGTCACCCCCCGCCTGCAAGAGCAAGAACGAAAAAAAAAAATGTATAAACCAGTGTTACCGCGGGCAACGACCATACACTCTACCCTGTAACTAATACACTTACAAACTCCTTAGGCCGCTCCTCCTGTCAATGAGCAAAACGGTCGTCACAGAACGCTTACAATAAAGAAGCTCCCTCGACGGTTTTCCCATAATGTAACAAAATTATGCTCAAGCCCACAATGCATATTATTAGACATACGGATTTACTATACTCACAACTACATATTAGAAGGCACTACAGCTAAAAGTCACAACAGGTGGTTGGTGGTACACATGTGGTCAAAATTGCCCTGGCATTATGCCTCATGAGGGTGAGGCAACTGTAGATGGTTGACGTAACCTCGCTTAGAGGTGGACCAACTGGTAGATGGTTGACATAACCTCGCTTAGAGGTGGACATAGCTGGGTGGCTACTTTTTATACACATAGGTAAATAATTGTTATTATGTTGAAAGCACATGTTGCAGAATGCATGCAGAAAGATGGGCAGAGGGATGGGCAGAGGGATGGGCAGAAAGATGGGCAGAAAGATGGGCAGAAAGATGGGCAGAGGGATGGGCAGAAAGATGGGCAGAGGGATTAGAAAAATGAAACACAACTATGCAACCAGGGTGAGACAAATAAATATGGAAAGACTGGGGAAGAGAATGAAATGTACAGGCGTGGGGCAAGTGTTGGACTGCAGGGATAAGAGAAACAGCTGCTCCCTCATTCATATCTATTTATATACAATACAAAGGTTTCAAAATATCACCTTCAAAACATTTTTTAAGCGAAAGATCGACGAAATGCCATCCTTTTCACACACCCCAAGTCTTTCAAGAGGACATCGTGGGTGCAATAGGGTGTATACAATACACAACAACAACAAAGTGGGGGGGGGGAGGGGAGGGAGAGGGGTTGGACTGGACTGGGCACTGCATCACACAACACCATCCCCACCCACACACACACTCACAATCGCCGAAGCGGGCGACATCTTCATCGGCTCGAGGATCCTTTTCTGCAGTCGACTGGGACACTTGCCATAAATGTCCAGGAACTGCCGTGTGAGCTCTGAACACACACACAGACACTCTCTAACAAGGGGGCCACTTTTGATCCATATACTTTAAGGCAGCATTACCATTCAGTTCCTCTATGGTGGTCGCAGGACAAATGTACTCCCACCAGTTCTTGTTGTCCTTAGAACGAGGTATCTGGTTCAAACATATAAGATATTTCAAGTCGAGGGAGGGGGGTGGGGCAGGAAATGTTCATATATGGTGTGGATAAATAGAATATGTAATATTGAAGTTAAGGTCGTTTACCTCCAAGCCTTTCCACTGGCACGCCAGGTGTATGCACACACAGGCCACCAGCGCTGGGGGGTGCTCCAAACAGAAGGTGGTCAAAAGCAGGCTTTGAAGGAAGGAGGTAGGACAGATTGGAGGAAACAGAAAGAAGGAAGAGGCTGGAGGTTACATTGTTCACTTTTCTGGTTAATTAGGACAAAAAAATCCACAAACTGAAGTTGTTGGCAGCCATATAGATTGCCTAGTAACTATGGTAACTATGACTAAATACATGGGGAGTAAAAAATGTTAAGCTGACTTAAAATGTCTCAAGTATTGGGTGTCCTCCTGAGGTACAGAAAATAAATTTATTCATGTTCTGCCAGTTTAACATCCCTTTTACATTTGACTGTGCATTGTCGTTGTACAGGTCCTTTTAGAGCTTGGCCCGAAATTGCCAAGGTCTAATTCTTCTTCTCTGTCAAAGTGAAGCTATTCAATCGCGATACACGTAGTTAGCATAGAAAATTATATATCAACCACACATATCACAATCGAATATCTTCACTTTGATGCCTTAGCTAGGGACGATAGAAAAAGAATTATACCTTGGGAATTTCGGGCCAAGCTCCACAGGACCTGTACAACGAGCATGCACCGTCAAATGTAAAAGGGATGTTAAACGTGTTAAACTGGCAGAACGTGAATAAATTTATTTTCTGTTACACCATGGTAGACAAACATACCCCAGGGAGGAAGCCCGGTACATTAGACATTAACCCTACCACATGGTTCATGCTATATCACACACACCACACCCAAAGCACACACACACACACCACACCCAAAGACAAACACACACACACACACACACAGACACACACACACACCACACCCAAGCACAAACACACCCAAAGCACAAACACACACACACACACACACACACCACACCCAAGCACAAACACACACACACACACTCACACACACACACACAAAGAACACACAGTGCCAAAGCACCTGTTGTGGGCCATAAAGTACGCTGTCTGAGAGAGGTCTCGACTCGCTGCGTGCATCGCAGATAGGACGCCAGCAAGAAGAAAAGATGGTGACGTCGCCACACAAACCACAGCACAGAGAACTTACTTTTAACAAGGTTCATACATTTCACCACGTGAGGGTGGGGGTGTTCTACAGCCACTTCAAACCCTATTGCAGTTGAAAGGCAATCAATAAATTCACACACACACACACACACACACACACACACACACACACACACACACAAATTCTCCAATGACACACACACACACACACACACACACACAATTCTCTAATAAATGCCCACCTAATGTCTGCAAAATTAGCAGCTCATGGTATGTGATGTCTTCAACCAATTTAGCATATGCCTGAACAAACGACCACATTAGGAGGGGGAGGGGGGAAGAGGAGAGAGGCCAGATTAGGAGGGGGAGGGGGGAAGAGGAGAGAGGACAGCAGTGGGAAAGGGACATAAGCAAGAGGTCAACGATGACGCAGGAGGTGGCTGAACACAAAGCATTGCTTTAGCAGCCACATGTGTGTACGGATTAGACAAACCAGATGAGGTTACCTCATTGGTCGTATCCCCCAATGGGGGCACGTCTTTGTTGAGAGTGGAGTAAGATATTTTGGCTACATACTCCAGCTTCCTTGGTTGTTCCTCAACCTTGGCCGCTAAGAACAGTGCAGCTGTGGCTATATTCTGCAAAGGACCAACCAACCAACGAGTACAATAGATTACTGTCTGAAATATGTACATCGTGGGGGGGGGGGGGGGGGGGGGTCACATGGGATAGCTAAGGCTTACAGTACCTGTCTATGGAAGGACTTGAACGAATGCATCACGTAGAAGCGATGCATGTACACAATGGCAGTATTGATGCACAACTGATTACTGAAAAAGAGACGCAAAAAAAAAACAGGTTTTAGACGATACACGCCGATAAGTCGAAAGGTTTAACCTCCCTCACAACCTCCCGGCTTTAAAATAAAAAATGGAGACAGAGGCAGCTATTTATTCCATAATAGGCTTAATTACCGCTTTCCCTTCTTCTCTCCCCCCCCCCCCCCCCCCCCCCCCCCCACCCGAGGCCCCGAGGAAGGTAAGATGCTGGTGAACTTGATGCCAACGCATGTTCACCCCGAGATACAATAAACGAAGCCGTCCCTTAATAAGGAACCCGTACACTTGTAATCGCTGTCCCATGTCGTGAATCATGTTGGCTGCCTGCTGTCGATAACTCAGCTCCTTGTCCGGATCCACACCATCGGCTCTAGAAGGGGAGTTCGTGAGCTCTTCCCTAGAAAACAGCCAACGATTTTTGGGATCCTTCTCAACCGCCATTTTCAGGTGTGGTGGCGTACTCGAACGTTTTACGCATGCGCAATAAGGAACAATATGGCGCTTTACCTTATTCGGTATTGGGGTCAAAATAGTCCCCAACATTTCCTTATGTCCTTATCTCGCTTCGTTAATAGCTTCTCCTTATGCCTGAATAACCTATACACTCCATTTAAACCTTGCCAGTCGACGGTGTAGTCCCTAACGCACAAACGCCTTGTGCACTCTAACAACACCACCTGCCACATTTGCTACTCATTTACTTGCCCAGTACTTGCCCAAGTAACTAGACTTTGTAAACAGAACAAAAGGCACAGTCAGATAGCTCGGACAAACACAAAAGTTCTGAAATCGCTTGGGCGGATGTTATTTATATCGCGTTTCGCGATTACGGAAGTGCTGACGAACAGTTTACGATGGCACTACCGTATATCCGATTATTTAATTAATGTTGCTCGTAATTGGTTTATAATTAAAGCGCCGGCGATGTCGCTGTTGGAACGACCGATTTTGAGCGTTCCTTCCAAGGCTCTGACGAAGCTGGTGTACGCGCTAACCGTAGAGTCTCCTCTCGATCCGCCGCGCGACTGGCGCGGATTGGCGGGCTACTTGGGTTTCCCACACCGCGTGATCACCCTGATAGAGCAGCACCGGGAATCCTCCAAGGCATGGCACGTGCTCGTGCTGTGGGAGCAGACGGGAACGAGCTCCTTGTGGAAGCTGCTGATCGCTCTAATGGAGCTTAACCTGAAGGAGTGTCTGGATATTCTGCGCAGCGAGCTAGGGGGTCAGCCAGGGGTACTAGAGGTGCCATAAAATTTAAAGCGCTTTATTCATCGCCGCTATGATTCTTTCTGCTAGATGCGTATTTGCAATATGAGGCGACCGAACACTACCTGAAGCAACTGAAGGTGGCGGGTAGAGACGTGAAATCGCAGCTCTTCAGTCCTTTGAAAGAGGAAGACTTGAAACTCTATCCAGAGATGAATGGAGAAGACGATGATAGCGTTACTTCTATGGAGAGGTTCTACATGCCCATCCGTAGGTATCCCTTCAACAATTGAGACTTTTTTAACGCACCTTTTTTTTTCTGCATCAAACATAGGCATTGCATCCTCGTCCCCTCTCCCACGCACTGTGTACATATCGTTCATGCCTGACCGCACCCATAAGAAGGAGGTGACCATGATGACACAGCTGCTGAGAGAGGCGGGCTTTGAGGTGTACTCTGCCGAAGGCAACAAGAAAGCCATCAGGGCCATGGGGAAGGGAGCGGACTACTGGAGAGAGCAGTGCATCCTTAAAGCGGAGAGCATTGTGGTGGTGTGCAGCAAGAAGTACTGCAATGAAGACCACAAGCTGGCGGCGCAGGAATGCTCCACCAAGTCCCCCATCGCCGTGGACAGGTACCTCCTCAGACACCTAGTGTACTGTGGCAGCTCCAGGAAGGTGGTTCCCGTCGTCATGGAGATGTCGTCGTCCTGTGAAGGCGTCGTTCCCCAGTGGCTGGCGCCGCTCGCCGCGTTTCCATTGGCCGGAGCAGAAGATGCAGCTGCTGCGGGCCCTGGCGAGCGTGCCTGAATACGAGAAGCCTCGCGTGGAGCAGAAGATTCACATAAAGCCTATACAGATAAACTTTCCTGAGGCGAGCAAGTGGAACATTGATGACTGAGTAATTGACTAATCTCCTAAATTGGCTCCTCTGTGTGTGCGAATGTGTGTGTGTGTGTGTGTGTGTGTGTGTGTGTTTATGTGGGCATGTGTATCATTTATGCCTGTGCATGTGTGTATGTGCTTATGCACCTGTTGTGTGCTGTGTGTTTGTTTACTGTGTGCCAACTTTGTGATGTTGCAGTGGTATCTTTCTTGATCTATTGTTGTTAGTCTCCTCAGGATAAGCGAGTCTATGCCCCTTGTATCTCTGACCACAGGTATTGTTATGGTTTATGAAAGTCCTCTTGTTTTTTTATTCTCCTTCCGTTGGGGTATGAATTTATATAAACTGAGCCCCCAGTCCGGAAGCAACATATCAGTGTGGTGTCTACATTATAAATGACTAGCAAAGGCAAACGATCGATCCGCATTGTGGCCAATGAATTTAATCAGTGAGTACAGTGCTAGTATACACTAGTATGCTCATTTTTATCATGATTTAGTTAAGATATTACCGTAAAACAGTGCACCAACATGGCGGATCGTGTAATACATGCGTGGCGCAGCAGCCTGACTAATACATATTAAATACAAATACACGCCCGCCCGCATCATATTTTCGAGGACAGGCGGACGGGGATCTAAAGTCCAGTTCGGAGTGGCCTACCTATCCGTACATGTACATGTCTCGTTTGTTATAAAAATTACAGTTTGGAAACTGCGCACTTTTGTATAGAAAACATTTGGTCGTTGTTATCACAACATTGTTTGCCAGACAACCGAGGTGTGCACAAGCTAGTCAAATCAAAAAGTCCATTAATTATTAAATCGGGAGTACATAAATGGACTATGTAATGACACTTGACCCCATACATTAAAGGCTTGGGTGTCGTACAACTGACAATAATGCCCGTGATGTAAAAATCAAATGCTATAAAAAGAGACAATAAACAATTTATCGCGAGTGCCAAAGAGTGGAGATGCTCGATAGATCTGCATGTCCGTAATCTGTCATGCATCCATTCTACAAGCATAACCCCCATATGTACCTGCCTCTCCCCCCAGGGACATGGTGAGCCTTCTTGCATCAGGTAAGGTACCTCCCCTGGTCTCCAAATACTTTCCCTCCCCTCCCCCCCCCCCCCCCCCCCCCGGACATTTATACTGTACTATCTGAGCGTTTATAAGCGGCCCCCCTCCTCCTCCCCTCCGATAATAATAAGACTACTGAGTATAGCTGTGTATTTCTAAAAGCTACTGCCACTACAAATAGCGCTTGGGATGTTGCGGTTTGGGCATTCCCGACATACTCTCGTGTAGATTTTTTAATAACTAACTTAGCTGCACTAAAGCCAATCTGATTAACTCTTAATTAACGCGTTAATTCATGGTGCGGTTGAATAATACGTTTGTACACCAGGGCCGGGCCACGCCCAACTAATGCCATGTACTGGCTCTGTTGCGTACTTTTTTATGCTTCACTCCTCGCCCGTAATTCAGGCACCACGATCGAACCAATCGTCCTACCACCCACTATCCTGAACGATTCTTGCGCCGACTTGAACCAGGTAATCCAATCCCTTGCGCAGAGTACAGAACAACTGCTTGACCAATTCTCTGCAAGACTTGATGCTGTGCTCAATTTGGGCTCCAGTGCACAGTTCGCGGCTAGTTCGTATTCCGATAATAAGATATTGCAGCGAAGTTGCCCAACAATCCCTCCGGATACTACTGGATTCTCAGTTCTGCGAACGTTCCAATTCGTGTGTACTGCGACCTCGTAAAAGTTTTATGCGGCCAACGAGGATGGACGCGAGTAGCCTACCTGAACATGAATGACCCCACACTAGCCTGTCCATCTGCATGGTATCTCAACACTGTCCCGACAGGCGACCGCTTGTGCGGGAGACCACAACCGTCCACCGCCGGGTGCTTCTCCGTAAACTACCCAGTCAACGGAGTGCTCTACTCCAAGATCTGCGGTTGGGTCAGAGGCTATAACTATAAAACTAACGATGGTTTCTCTCGTTACAATTGTCCTACACCGTGTTCATACACGGCCATTGACCAACCATACGTCGACGGCGTAAGCATCACTCGCAAACGGTCGTATGTCGCTGCAAACGTTCAAGGTGCAAAATGCCCCTGCTATCCAGGTGGCTCGTAAGCAAACTCAGTACCTAGCTTCGTGGGTTCCAATTGGTACTGTCAGGGGCAGGTTGCCGGCGATTCCACCACTGACTACTACAAATACCCTCTGTGGACTGGAGCCGCAGCGTGCGTAGGTTATACGCAAGCCCCTTGCTGCAGCAATCCCAACCTGCCGTGGTTCTCTGTCGTCATGACGACGCAGGTCGTCGATGGTCTGGAAGTGCGCATCTGTTCTGACCAAAGCTATACGGATGAAGACACTCGGCTGCAGAATGTGGAGTTGTACGTTTCTTGAAGTCATTGCATGTCATGCATTTTCAGTCAGTATTTCTTTTGCACCGTGTTTGTGAAATTTATTTTACACTGTGTATATATATAATTATATATATATATTGTCACCACTTTTACTGTACTTATATTGTAGGATACGTTGTTTCCCGTACATCCTGCATTCTATTAATGCCCGCCCCCCCCCCCCCCCCCCCCCCCCCCCCTCCTTTTCCCGCTCGATTCCCGCAATGATTAAGTAAACCGTGATCCCATTTATCAAATCCTCCCCGTCGAATTTGGAGTATCTGAATCTGAACCTGCGGCAGCAGGTACAATATAGAATTGATTGAGGGTTGATGAATGTCATTAATAAAACTTCACTAGCGTCTGGAGGGACAACGGAGAAACGGATCGCTTATCTCTTTATCCCGATGGAATGAGAGCACAACGATCTACAGTTCTACGTTGGTTCCGTGTCATAAAACGGTGCGGTTATAGCAGAGATAATATATAGAGGGATTGGAAACCCATGCACCCACGTACGCGTATATTCTCTAAACAATGCACGCGGACAGGGCTATCTACCACAACCAAAAATTTAAACATTGTTACAGGATGTAAGCACCGAACGGTATTGGCACGGTCCCGAAAACAGGACCGTGCCAAAATCGCTGGAAAAGGCGGGAGCAGAGTTACATATTTAATTTGTCAATTTCGTACGACAACAGTCCAGCAAAGTTGAATCCTAAGATAGTAAAGGCGTGAGGGAATACAGTTTTACGCTATATTTCTTGTTGTGAGCCTTGTTAAAATTTTTTAAAAATTCTTCGCCTTCGGGTCGCCATCTTGACACGGGGTCTATGTGTACCTCCATCGGCTTTCCTGTATGAGGGCTGTGCTTATTTTTGCTTTTACTGGTAGATCTCGTTGTTTTGCGTGGCGTAGTGGTGGTTTGGAGAGCTCCTATCAAGCGTAACGCGTGTTTCAGGCGCCTTTGTTTGACGTTTGGAGTCCCTTACTTTGTGTACCTATATCGCCGTGCTGGCTTGAAGGACGATAATTGAAGGTATATTTTGTGATAGTGCTATGTTGATAATGGGGTGTGGGCATATTTAGGCGGCTCGTATCAAAAGTTGTTTGGGCACTGCATGCACTCCTCCTCCTCCTCCTCCTCCTCCTCCTCCTCCTCCTCCTCCTCCTCCTCCTCCTCCTCCTCCTCCTCCTCCTCCTCCTCCTCCTCTTCTTCTTCTTCTTGACTGGAAAATGGAACATGAAATAAGATATATATTTAGCACACTCGCGTTATAACAGTGCATGCATGCATGCCTGAGTAATTGGCCTATTTCTGCTTTCCAGTCTAATTTCTGTCACTCTTGTTTCCGTGCTTTTTACACCACCATTGGTCAATTACCAATAACTTTCTCGTTAGAGAATGTTATTTACTTGTAACATGTTGCATCGTCATGATTCGTCAATGCCGCGTACCCACGTGCACACAATTGAATAGCTTCACGCATTATACATACGTGCCCTATATAGTCGGTACATAATTTTCGTCGGATAGGGGTCGGGCTGAAGGGCTGCTGTAGGTAACACGTATAGGAAAAGCAGTTTTAACCGTCTATAAAGGTTCGAAAAGAAACAATAACAATTTATAGTTATTAACCTGTAATTGCCTGCGATAAGTAATTAAACTTTGTCTTGATTTAAAAAATAAAAAACATTCTTTAATCATTATAGCATTGTGACAATGTCCTATCGAATTTAGAATAATTTTTAGTATTTTCAGGCTACAGGGTTACTGGGACTTAGACGCTGTGCTGATCCATTCAAAACTGTGTTGTTAGATGTGTACTGTAGTTCGGCTCAAAGGGTAGCTTTCACAATGAGGCGTGGACGATAGTTCAAAAACCATTTACGGTATCGTTCTAATTATAACCTAGTGTCAAGCCAGACTAGCTTGTGTACTTAAAGGCAATCTCATTAACACATAATTTACACGCTTATTCACGGTGCAGGTGGCACTTTACGCCGCGCATTTTTAATGTTATGTACTGGCTCTGTTGCGTACTTTTTTATGCTTTACTCTTCGCCCACAATTCTGGGACCAGGCTCCAACCAATCGCCCTACCACCCACTATCCTGAACGATTCTTGCGCCAACTTGAACCAGGTAATCCAATCCCTCGCGCAAAGTACAGAACAACTGCTTGACCAATTCTCCGCAAGACTTGATTCTGTGCTCAATTTGGGCTCCAGTGCACAGTTCGCGGCTAGTTCCTGTTCTGACATTGCAGCGACGTTGCCGAACAATATCTCTGGATACTACTGGATTCTCAGTTCTGCGAACGTTCCAATTCGTGTGTACTGCGACCTCGTAAAAGTTTTATGCGGCCAACGAGGATGGACGAGAGTGGCCTACCTGAACATGAATGACCCCACACCGTCCTGTCCATCCGCCTGGTATCTCAACGCTGTCTCGAATACCAGTGGCTTGTGCGGGAGACCACAACCGTCCACCGCCGGGTGCTTCTCCGTAAACTACCCAGTCAACGGAGTGCTCTACTCCAAGATCTGCGGTTGGGTCAGAGGCTATAACTATAAAACTAACGATGGTTTCTTTCGTTACGGGTGCTCCTCACCGTGTCAATACACGGCCATTGACCAACCATACCTTGACGGCGTCAGCATCACTCGCAAATCGCCATCGCGGCAACACGTCTGGTCGTACGTCACTGCTAACGTTGGAGGCGGAACATGCCCCTGCTATCCCGGTGGCTCATACGCAAACTCCATACCTAGCTTCGTAGGGTCCAACTGGTACTGCCAGGGGCAGGTGGCCGGCAGCAGCACCACTGACTACTACAAATACCCTCTGTGGACTGGAGCCGCAGCGTGCGTAGGTTATACGCAAGCCCCTTGCTGCAGCAATCCCAACCTGCCGTGGTTCTCTGCCGTCATGACGTCGCAGGTTGTCGATGATCTGGAAGTGCGCATCTGTTCTGACCAAAGCTATACGGATGAAGACACTCGGCTGCAGAATGTGGAGTTGTACGTTTCATGAAGTCGTTTCTTTAGTCAGTATTTCTTTTACACCGTGTCTGTGAAATAGTATTATACACTGCAGTGCATGTCGTTGTATTCCCTTTTACTGTCCCCGATCCTATAATTGTCCACCGTACATCATAGCATATATCCCCCCCCCCCCCACCCCTCACCCCCGCCGACCTAATATACCATATGTATCACTGATGCAGTAAGCAGTCTCCCACCCACCCCCACCTCTACACCCTACCCCACCCCCCTCTTCCTTGAATAATAATAAGATTATTGCCCCACCCCTTAATTAGCACCTGAATGTATAAAGGGGTACTATCCATCCTACAATCCTATCAGTATTCATTTCCTAGATCCCTCTCTGATCTCCTCCACGCCCCCCTCCCCCATACTTGAGCTCCTTCTTTCCCTCATTTTCCCGCAATGAGTGTGCCATAACGGAACCTACGAGAGTAGGTTCCGTATAGGAATCCTGCAGTATCAAGCCAAGAGTCGGGTCACTTCGCTAGCTCTTAGTGGCAATCGAGCGATATCAAAAATGAGAACAGTTATGCATTGTTCCGTGTCATAAGACAGTGTGCTTTTAGAGACTCGTCCCCACAGTCCGTACCCAGTCCCATCTAAAATCTCTCCTCCGTCGTCTTCTTCTTCCTTCGGGATAGCATAACTCACGACAGGAACGTTTGTAAAGCACGCCAAGTGTACCAATCGCTTCAGGATGTGTCTGTCGGTTATCTTCAGGGGTCTGTAACTGTTCGGGCAATTAATTAAAGCGAAAACGGTTAAAAACACCCAATTACATCAGCTAGCTATTTTCAAATGCAGTAAATATAATAATGTACTTATCAATGCTACCCGGTACCCCCCCCCCCCCCCCCCCCCCCCCCCCCCGTACGGGCAAGGGTCAGGGTTTGACATCGCGTCATATCAAACTATACTGCGGTATATGTTGTCAAATCCTCCCTATCAAAGGGGTCGGGGTTTGACCATATATAGGTTTTGATGTATAGTTTTAATTGCTCTGTTTTATTCAAGCCAGGTTTTTATACATGTATAAACTATATACCTGCATGGGACGTCAGCTTCTAGTCATATGTATGATCATCATTCCGCCCGGCTATATGCAGCTACCGATTGATGAGTGCAATCTTCATTCGCCTGGTCTATTTTTGGCCGCCTCACATACAAAATGCAATTCACGGACTCGTGTTTAGCTTCTTCCGCGGTTTGTATGCCCGTGCTCGCGCAACATAGCCTTCTAGCTCCTTTATTTATTTATATACAAATTTTATACAACATATATATGGAAATTTTCAAAAAAGAACTGATGAAATATACACACACCAAAAAGGCAGTATTCACATACAACAGTGAGTGCAGATATAGGTTTCAGATGTTGGTACATCAATAAGGCCCTCGCATGAGGCACAGTACCACATATCACACAAGTCGCATGCTACCCAAAAGTCAGACTCATTATCATCGTACTCCAGCACACCACAAGTATTTCAGGGATGCAGGTCCTCCATTGCTGGAACAGTCACTGTAGGGAAAGAAAAGAAATAACGTTTTAGAGTATGTATGCACCCTTATACCAAGACATTTTCAGTGATGTTTATCAGTATGTGGTCTCACGTGTTTAGACAGATTATCTAATATCTACCAGTTGTTTGGTAGATAACTCCAGCATGGGTAAACTAAAAGGCCTATCACTAGCCGAGATGTCGATGCATGAATATTATTAGGGCTGGGAGAGTTCGTGATCCACACAATACAGCCACATGTACATGGAAATGTACATCCATGCTTAACGCCGTGATATGTATAAATATGAACTCAGCGACCGCGGCTGTGGCCTTGCAGAATCCGGAATAGGGCCCCCCCCCCCCCCCACTACTGTTTCATTTCATTGAGGTGGACAAAAGGACCTACACCCAGAAATATTGGAATATGACGTCACGTACATAGCAACAGAATACTACTATAAAGCTGCGTAGAAATCTGGATGTTTCTTAAAAGATGCAACAAGCACGGACTTTATAGACTGAATACTGTAAGAATACAGTCTGTTTTGTATCGATTATAACAAGTGCCACGAGTACAGCTTACACCATTTGGTCACGGTGCGGCTGCAAAGTGACAGCATCTCGCGGTAGTCCCTTCACTCATTGATTTACACACATAGTCAGGAACTTTTCCTGTGTGGATCGATGAAGTATACTACTGTGCTATAGATGGGATGGAGTAAGTTTTTCATTATGTTTGAAGATGGCTCTCGATATTCGTACAAAGTTAACCATATCTCAGGGGCCATGCATGACAACTGCGTCGCGCTAGCGCATACACATATGATTCGGTCAAATGTTATTCGATTCTTTATTGAAGCTAAAGGTATGATCAATGTGAATAGCATGTGAAAATATAATAAATGATGGAGTTATTGTGAATTTTTGGCTCGTTTACTTGGGGGTGGTTTTGCTGTTATAAGTGTAGGTGATATGCTAAGCAGGTGCTCCTTCATAATGTATTTTAGCTTCTCCACTGGATGACTGGTTGAGGAGACCGTGCAGTAAGTTTGGTGTAGACGATTGAATCTTGCATGTATGGACTCAGCTCCTTGTTCTCCCATGAGCCCAAATCCAATGTGCTGATTGGATTGGATCCAATCTACTGCATGGTCTTCCAGCTAATGCATCATTATTGGGATGTTCTCACCAGGAAATGTAGCACGAAAAGATTGGTAGCAGAGTATCAGCTTCAAAAATAGAAAAAACACAGGTGTTCTGAACTGAGTTAGGGGTGGGTGTATTACCAATTTGGAAATTCATTTTGAATGAATTTCCACCCTTGTCTCAGAGATAATATATAAAGGGTTTGGCAACGCGTCACGTGAGCCGTAGAGATTGGCGATTTTTACTGTGCCATCCGATCTGGTGTGAATCGCACGTGCGTGTAAGTATGAAACGGGCATCAAAATTTGTTGCAACCACGAAAGGAAGACAGTACCCACCGCTGTGATCAAGTACGCTAAAATAGAAGGTATTTTTTGGTCATTTATAGGGGGTCGAGACTTTGGCGCGTGATTTTATATTGTGTTAAGTTTAATGAAATTATACAATGTCGGGAGCGCTCTTTTTTGTGGGACAGCATCTTGTGCATCCATGGGCTTTTTATACATACGATCGTTTGCCTAACTCAAACAATGGTTATATTTTAGTGTAGTGTTGTGTTTTTGCCCAAAGCGCGCTTGTAACGATGCTTATAGCATATTGGGTATGCAAAACGTATGGGACAGTTACGTCGTAGCCACACAGACTAGTATGGTAAAACGGATACTGGCTTGTAGCTCTATCCTTAGATTTTAGTGTCCAAGTATTGTAGTTTGCACCATACGTCTAGTTCACGGCGTGTGTATTTTTAATAGTGGATCTAAAATTTAGATTGGGGCAACATCGCGCGAAGTGTCTGTACCTCGCGAGAGTGTCGGTATTTCTTTTTCTTCGTTCCTGACTATCACACTGCCTCCACCATTGGCCTGCCCTCTTACCATGCATTAACAGTGATTTCAGAATGTTTTTAGTATGACAAGTTTCTTGTTGGATGTACATGTATTCGGCAGTGCACATGTATGTAGTGGAAACTCATATCAGATCATGGTTTACATGTGTACTTCAACGGTGGCACTACAATGCCTCCACTCTACATGTACATGGTATTGTATTGTAGTTCTGACCTCACATTTTTTTCTACCTAGGGGACTGTTTTCCTACTATTCACAATGGTGTGTGGTGTGCTCATCATGTTGACCAGGACATTTGAACACCTTGTCCAGCAGTGTGCTGTCCACTACAAGTGCCACGCATCACATCCTAAGCCATGGACAAACATCTACCCCTCTCTCTCCCCTTCTCCTTTCCTCTCCTCCCCCCCCCCCCCCCTCTCTCTCTCCCCTTCTCCTTTCCTCTCCTCCCCCCACCCCTCTCTCTCTCCCCTTCTCCTTTCCTCTCCTCTCTCTCTCTCATATGCAGGGCTTCCAGGGTTGAGTAGTGCACTTACCCAGATTGTGGTCCAGCCGTTTGGTTACCTTACCCTGCATGGTTCATGCCAGATATCTCAAACTGTGTTCATACATATATGTGGGTGGATTTTTATGCATTTGTGTGGATTCGGGTGCGGATGGCACGCGTTAATAAGCGTTAAGTGGCCCCGTTGCCAATCCCTTTATATATTATCTCTGCTTGTCTCCACCCACTTTAACCCATATCTCAGTTTCAGGGATTCTGCCATTGTGCCAATTTAGGTTATTGCACCTAGAGAACAATTGTTAATTGGTACTTTTGGAATAGATTTATTTAATTTTTTACCTGGCATTATCCTCGAGTAGGTCAAACACAGAATCTTGAAGTCTGGGGATGAAAGCATGAGGAGCACCTCTGATCTCTTCATTCTTTGATGCTGTCAAGAAGGTGAAAGGAGCAATCTCTGCATCCAAGTTATCACCAACTAAGGTGGCAGCAAGCTGGCGCTGCTTTCTTTCACTTGCTAGACAAATTCCTGATCCTTTGAGCCACCTTCAAAACAAATGTGTCAACCTTGCATTGCAATGTGAAGCACACCTTATTTTAAAACTAACCTTCTAATCGTCCTTATTTTATTCCATGGTAGAGTGAGGTCAGCTTTAATGGCAAACCCTTGTTCAGGAGAAATATCAAGGGTTATACCTGCATTCTTTAGCAAGCTGTTCTTCTCATTCTTGCTGAGACCTCTGATTTCCTCCCGAAGGAGTGTAGTAGGATCATCACTGGTGAGTACATGTCGCACCTTTTGAACTTGTTTTCTGTAGTGATATAGTGTTTTACTGCTAGCCTTGCTTATTGGGCGTTACTGTTTGTAACATGCACAAGTGTTATTCGCTAAAAAAGATAATAATCTCATCATTGCCTAGTTAGAAATTATCATGTCATTTACATGTATACCCTTCCTCCAGTTGGAACCATAATGACATCAGGCTCTGGACTGGAAGATGACATCCTGTGTATAATTCTTGCTGGTGAAACCTGGCCTTGGCCTTGTTCACCATTTATTGGTGGTGAGCATGATATTGGTGATGGAGCTGCTAATGCTGGTGGAACTAGCAAAGGTAAGAGCTCGTGTGAAGTGGGAGAGCTTGCATTGCATTTGTGGCTTTGATACAATCCTGCCCTGATGTCAACATTGCAGGAAGGACAATGTAGAGCTACATCCTCAAGTAGTTGACATAGATGCTTGGAGCTGACTTGAGACTCTCAGCAGTCAGTTTGGTGCAGCAGCCCTTGCATGGACATTGCAGGCATCTATTTTTTTACCAAATATTGGGCCAGACAGTCAGCACATACTACTGTTTGGCATGGTAGCTGAATGGGCCTGTGGAGGATGTCACAGCAAAGGGAACATTTCAAGTTATCCAACACTGAAATAGGTTGAACTGCTGCAAGTGGTATCCCTTTTATCATATTCTTCTTGTTTGGTGCAAGACGTTGTATGTGTTTTAGGAGCAGTTATACTAAGGGCATTTTAGCCTTGTGTGGTCTTCCACCATCATGTTGAGCTATAAAATGGTCACAAACCTATGATTTGAATGTAAATTATGTAGGTTAGTTAACGTTACTACTACATTGCTCCTCACCTTGCACCCACCATCTGATGCTCGAGCTTCCCACTTGTACAGCTCCATGCGGCTGTTGAAATGGCGATGTTGTCTCACTGCCTTTAGCTTGCGCTGCATCGCGTCGTAGCAACGCTTGCAGAAAGAATGTGGGTGAATCTGCGCTTCATCGTTTGCAGCATCCAGCCCAAAGCATAAGCACAGCTCCGACGCAAACATTGAACATAAGTAAACCCTTGGGTGACTGGCCTTTAACTGTTTCCTTCCTTTCTTGTGGGCCAACAAGGATCCACACAAGCGACAATGCAATTTGAGCTGGCATAAGTGGAAGTCCATTGTAGTCTCACTTACATCATAGAGATCAATATAAAAATGTATAGATTATTCATACTTTTTGCGATCGCTAAACTACCACTGAAGAGAGCACGAGATCCACTCTGTGATCTACATTTTTATACAGAATGACGCCCCTAATGAAGGTCCAAGTGTTTAGAAACATAAGAAAAAGTTCACGAAGCCCACGGAATCAATTGGACTAAACGAGGTCACCTGTTCGTGTGCACGTGACCCTAATAGATATACTTCCCGACGGTCAGAGAGAAGATATTTGCGCATATGTTGGGCATAGGTAGGTGCAGAAAGGATTTGTGTATATGTTTACGCACTGCATACACCTCGTAGAGGCTCCCGTTCTGCAGAAAACGGTACGATACTGAATTAACGGTTGGATAATGAGTTCAATGATGCCACATTCCGGTACATTATAATGGATGTTCTAATTATACCCTTTTTGTCCAGGTTGAAACATTAGTGCCCCTGCAGCATTAAACATATGGGTGATACGTAATCTACAGCTGACTATTAATTTTTTAACTCGCTCACTTTGCGCACTGGTATAGACCTTCTGCAACTCGCATCCTACGTAATTGTTTATTGCTGGTCACGTACTTACGTCATATGTATGTTGCTATTTATGTATACAGTTGCTATAAATAACTACACGTGAGCATATTGTTTCCTCCGTCGTTCGTTCCCGTCCGGTTATTGCTTATCTCGTACCCACGCGGGGTATATTTATAGCAACATACATATGACGTAAGTACGTGACTAGCAATAAACAATTACGTAGGACGCGAGTTGCAGAAGGTCTATTACTTGCAAAATACTCCTGTCGGGTATATCTCTGCCCTGGAGATCAACAAAGACCTTCCGCTCACCCAGAGGCGGATCTAGGGGGGGGGGGGGGGGGGGGGGTTGGGGGGGTTGCAACCCCCCCCTTTCAAACCCGTAATGAATAATTATCATTAGTAACAATTAAGAATTATTGCGAAGTAAAGATGGCTGAAATTCGAAATACAACTGCAGCTCTGCGAGCAAAGAAACGTTTGTGTAGTGTTGACGTTGTGTAGTGCGCATGATATAATAAAAAAGCGATGGCGGCTGGGGCGGAGCCCCAGACCCCCTCCCCCTGCTTCATGAATATTAATTAGCAACCCCCCTTTTCTGAAATCCTGGATCCGCCCCTGTCACCCCATTGCTCTTCTATCTGTATCAGTACACTAATATGCTCAAATTCGCCGCCAAGAACGTCGCAGAATGCTGTCTTAATCACTTTGTCAATGGGCAGTCCCTCCTCCGCACATGAAAATTTTACGATTCTCCTATTGTCTCCAAACACACTAGAACACTTTTCTCTTGCTCCATATTTCAATACAAGTACATGTACAATAGTCAATATCCACAGTAGGCGTGGCTATAATGTCAAATCCCCTATCATGTCAAACCGCCCCTACCTAAACACGTCACGCCGGTCAAATATTGTCACATCCTCCTAATCCCCCGGCATCGCCCGTACATTTGTACGGGGGGGAGGGGGGGTGGGGGGGGGGGTGGGGGGGGGGGGGGGGGGGGTGGGTACCGGGTGGCATTGATAAGTGCATAATAGCCACGTGTTGTGGGCGTAATTCAAATTCTTAATATTCTTGCACGCTGTGGAACCGGAGGTAAGTACTGAATCGAAGAGCATCTGAGGCCCTTTTGATGATTTCAGGGTCCCTACGGCTCCATGTGTACATGTCCAACCATATTTAATTTCCAAACGGTTGAGAAAACGGAATGGAGCAGTGATATGCGAAAACGTTAAAGGAAGCCGGCTGACGAATTAAGCTGTAGGTTACTCTCAACTCTATCATTCGTTACGCAGCTTGAAATGAAAGCCAAGTAATGGCCTGCATATTTTGGCAGATAGGCCATCGACAGGTCGCACCAAATTGAAAACTATACGTAAGTACCCGGCACTATCGCATGTATTTGTTTGACCTAATTGATTTCTTCTATAACTTCTTATAAATTCCCTCGGTAGAACTACATACGCGATCAGATTTTAAGGATATTACGGTATACAGTCTACAGCAGATATACGTGAAGCAAGTGTCTCCCCCTCACCACCCCACTGATTATAGAAGCAAAACAACAACTAGCCACTCGTACGCCTACAGTCTGCAGAAGGAAACATTCGTTGCGCATCGGTTGCCTCCAGACCATGCAGAGGACCAAACTAAAGCAGTGGGCAATCAAAAAAACAGTTTAAACAGTTTAAACAGTTTAAGTCAGTGTGGTCCATACAACGGTGCGCGATTTTTAAAACGAGAGTTGGTATTCAAGTATTACTATTAGTTAGGCTAGCCCACCTTCTGGATATGTTCTGATCAGATAGCGTATCTGATCAGAGCGATGACACCTGTATGGCCAACTACACACTATCATCATGCACTACATGTACCGCTTTATGGGCATGATAACGTTATAACCACAGTAATTACTTTGATACTCTGCCATCCATGATTTCATGGAATGAAAATAAAATGTAACTTTAAACATAATACTGAAGCATGAGAATAAATTTTTAAAAAATTAATGAAACAAGTGATAAAAACATTCTCTATACGAGAAGGTTGGTGGTATACAAAGGCGATGGTGGTGTAAAAAGCAAGGGAACGAGGCTTCTGATTGAAAAGGAAAAATGATACATAGGCCTATATTAGCAGCATGTTGTCATATTTATCTAATATAGGTCCATTCATATCCAGAAATGCCCCATACATTGGAGGACATTCATAAAAAAATTCCAAATTGAATTCTATAACATTTTAGCATATAGCGGAATTTTCTTTCTTTCCACTGTAAAAATTTGAGTTTCAGATTTTTATGGATTATGAAGTTAAAATCAAGATATGTTTTTTAATTACTACATAGTTGACGTAATTTTTTGAGGGAGGGGTGGGGGGTCGATTAACTTACTATTAATCGAATTAACAATGTTTATGTGCAATTATAATCCTCTCACCAATAATATAAATAACCTCGAGCGATCAGACTGATGACCGGCTGACGTTCGATGTTTAGTGGAATATTGAAATACTAACCCTGGGAGGCAAGCGCGAAGTAAGACATCACTTTATTATCTCAAATGGACCACGACACTAATACCTGCACACTACGGCAGTAGCCGGCGTCAGCGAGGGGGGTGATTCAGGTCAGGCCAGGTACGATAATTGGGGGGTGGGGGGGAGTTGCTGTCCGCTTCAGACCCAATACGAAAAGTGGGGGCCCTTTAATTGTTTGGCATAGGGCCTACTCTATTTTAATACGTTATCGTTATTACCGGTTACAATTTTGGCCGAGGAGGGTGAAGCACCCGGAGCACCCTCTCTGGGATACGTTAGCTTCGGCTATATATACCTGTAACTGTTAATTATTAACGATAACGTATTTGCTAGTCTGGCGTAGCCACACTACGTATTTGCTGTGTGCCAAACAAAGGGCCCCCACTTTTTGTATCGGACCTGAAGCGGACAGCACTTCCCCCCCCCCCCACCCCACAAGGGCGTAGACAAGTTTTAAGGGTGCGGGGGGGGGCAAGGGGGCTAATTATGGTTGCGGATTTAGACCCGCGAGACGACAGTGAGGGTGGGGGGAGGTGTACACTTCAGGCACAATACGAAAGGCGGGGGGGAGGGGGAGTTGCTTAGCAGAAGAGGGGGAGGTATCTTACATGAAAGGGCAACTCTATGATCTATTGAATAGCGAGCGCTTTACAATGGATTATAACGACTTCAGAAATTTTAATACCTGAAGTGCAAAAATCTGGAGGGTTAAAGCCCCCCCCCCCCCTTTCCATATTGAGTCTGACCTGAAGCACCCCCTTCGCTGAAATCCTGGATACGCCATTGATGGTGGGGTATGCTATGTCTCCGCAAACAACTATGTGCATGCATGTAACATTTCCTCCTCGAATACAAAGCCCTAAATCATAATGTCTCTACTCCCTCAATTGTTTATCAACTGTATACAGTGCACCGCCCACATCAGAAATAGGGATAGATGTAGATATCAAACATTTTATACTCATTTCACTTCCAAATGCACCAACTGATACACAAAAGTCCACAAGTAATAATCAACGACGACTACTGCATAGCATCATGTCATTATCATCCAGTTAGAGTATAGTGTCAGGAAAGGATTGCCATCTTCTTGAAATGGATTTCATTTCATCCTATTTAAAAGAGACCAGTGAATCAAACAGTTGATGGTGTACCAACGCAATGTACCATTCGTAGCTTGGTGGATGTTACGGTGGAAGAGGTAAGACCAAAACCAACATCTAAGAAACAAATAAAAACCAATTAACCCTGTACAATCATATAGCAGATGATATAACACACTGCTGCCTACTACCGATTCCATAGATGCAGGAACTAAAGGTTAACCCCATCAAATCCTCTGTGTAGAATTTATATCAGAAATGCCCTGCGTGCAAGTGTGTATGTGTGTGTTTGTGTGCGTGTGTGTTGTATGTGCGTGTAACAACACAGTGTCAGTGTGGGTTAAATTTGCAAGCATACTGGATTTGGCTACAACAGATAGGAACCTCCATACATGGGTATCAAAAGCTTGTATGATACCCAACAGGTCAAAATAAGTACCTGTGTGTGTGTGTGTGTGTGTGTGTGTGTGTGTGTGTGTGTGTGTGTGTGTGTGTGTGTGTGTGTGTGTGTGTGTGTGTGTGTGTGTGTGTGTGTGTGTGCGTGTTAAATCACAAAGTCAGTGTGGGTTCTATTTGCAAGCTTACTGGATATGGGAAAAGCTAACCAGGCACTGCTATCTAGATCAATCTACCCACAGTGTAAACAGGTCAACCTCCATGTATGGAACTTGTTAAATAACAGTACCTGTGTGTGTGTATGAGTGTGTGTGTGTATGTGTGTGTGTGCACATGCGTGTGTGCATATGTGTGCTTGATAAATCACAAAGCCAGTGTAGGTTCAATTTGCAAGGGTACCATATATGGCTGGGAAAAGCTAACCAGGCACTGCTATCTGGATCAATCTGTAAACAGGTCAACCCCATGTAATAACAGTACCTGTGTGTGTGTGCACATGCGTGTGTGCATGTGCGTGTTAAATCACAAAGTCAGTGTGGGCAAGCGTACTGGATATGGCTGGGAAAAGCTAACCAGGCACTGCTATCTAGATCAATCTACCCACAGTGTACACAGATCAACCCCATGTATGGGCATCAAAGAGCTTGTTAAAAAACAGTACCTGCGTGTGTGAGTGTGTGTGCACATGCGTGTGTGCCTGTTAAATCACAAAGTCAGTGTGGGTTCAATTTGCAAGCTTATTGGATATGGCATAAGGAATAGCTTATAGGGGCACGGCTATCTAGATCAATCTACCCACAGTGTACACAGTTCAACACAAGCTTGCATACCAGACAGGTCAAATAATCAGTACCTATGTGTGTGTGTGTGTGTGTGTGTGTGTGTGTGTGTGTGTGTGTGTGTTTGGCATATAACAGCTAACCACTGCTTATCTCAATCAATCTACCCACAGTTTACCAGGTCAACCTCCATGTCTGGGCATCAAAAGAGCTTGGGAGGGGGGAGGGGTTACCTGTGTGTGTGTGAGTGTGTGTGTGTGTGTGTGTGTGTGTGTGTGTGTGTGTGTGTGTGTGTGTGTGAAGAGGGGAGGAGGATGAACAGAGCATCACACATAAATATATGCCATCCATCCTATACAGCAATAGGTTAAAAGAGGCTGGCAGGCCTACGTTTAATTATTCATGCAGCATTCATCTAAAAAGAGAGGGTGTTCCAAATAGATTATAGCAAATAGATTATAGTTAAAACCATATACAAGTTAAAATTATATCTACATGATCTTCATGTAGGCCTGCATGTAAGTCGCTCTTCACTTTCACGGAAAGTGACATATATGTATACATGGACTGTAAAATTAGCCCCCAAAAATTTTTGTATCAGGGCATGCCTATAAAATGATGAATAGAAACCTATTAGATTGGATATGAATTTAGACACAATGACTTCAGGCCTATTTATCCCTCCCCCCCACACACACACATACACACACACACAACACATACACACACATACACACACATGCACGCACCTTATAGTGTTCTGGTTTTTAACGAACAATTAGTTTTTCACTATTGAATTGATGGCATTCACCTGCCAGCAGCAAAGGGCTCCTGAATTGTTGAAGGAGTTAAATTTATTTATCACCTTAAACTGTATTCTCCCACTTTCGTTGGATGTCCATTCAGATGTTATCTACACATACGGGACGGCTTTATATCCCATGAGTTCAATTTGAAATCAAAATTTTATACACAAACACATACATATACGTACTCAGACATAGGCTACTGATGTAAATAGATCGTCGATACATACACATATACATACATAAATACATAGATTCATACACGCGCGCGCGCGCGCACACACACACACACACACACACACACACACACACACACACACACGTGTTACAATCACACGAACGCGCGCGCTCACGGGCGTTGTGCGAATGGCTATGAATCCTTCCTCTTTTTTCCATCTGCATGCATAGTTTGAGTCGTGTGCGTGTATGTGTGTGTGAGCGCGCGCGCACACACACACACGCACACGCACTCACACACATAGGCCTACATGTAGACACACGCAATCACACATACAAACACACGCACGAACTCCAGATCTCGCGCGCGCACAAGAAGTGGATGAATACACGTATACTCTCACATGGTACAGTCAACGACTAATGTTGTAGTCCTTGGTACAGCCAACGCTGAACAGGCCCCATGACATCATTTGCACTAGACAAATAACCTATTCAATAAGCCAACGTTCCAGTTAATTAATTAAGTTGCATTTAGCCATGTATCTGTATCCATGGAAGCTACATTAAAAAACACTTAATAAGATGGCGCTAATTGTATCCTACTCATTGTGACCCAAAACAATTTAAAATTCAAATGGCCGAAAACTATACTAGGTAAATTTTTAAAAATATCTCTAAAAATAATAGAACTGCATGATCTCTTATTCTGGGGGCCCACAAAATCTGAATCTAAACTGGTGTAAGAATTATGAGCTGCAGAATACCTTAATTAGGTGCGAAAAAGTTGATTTTCCATACATCTCTATGGAAAGTGCTGTTTTCACAAAAACTACAACAATTTTCAATACAAAGCAGTTGTTTTTTGTTCAGCTAAATCAAGATCGTACGTATCTGAAACAATATTGATAGCCACAAAAGTTGTACCCTATTACGTTATTAAATAGCAATCAAGTTTATAAAACGCCGTTCATTTTCTATGGGAGTTATCCGGAAGTATACGCGAATGTACAAACCGCAACAATTGTCAATTCCCTTTGACCGCGCATTTCTGGATATGTTCATTATTCCTTTTCAATCAAAAACCTTGTTCCCTTACTTTTTACCACCATCGCCTTTGATTCCTATATAGACCCCCAACCTCTCGTATAGAGAATGGTTTTGTTTTTATATCACTTGTTTAAAGTAGTTTTATCCCTTTAAATATAGCGGTTATTTATAGACGACGTGTTTTACGATTACAAGACGCGCAAGACGTCAAAAAACCGTTGGTTGTTCGACATTTATAGAACTATTTCAAAACCTGTGTAACAACAGCAGGACCCGGACAATCAGCAATTCTAGAGCAATATGATGCCCTGGAGAAAATTCATCTCCAGTGAGGGGAATTAGCTCAAGTGGTAGAGCGCTCGCTTAGCATGCGAGAGGTACCGGGATCAATGCCCGGATTCTCCAATATAACAGCTTCAGTTCTTTTTTTTCTTTGCAGCATAGTGCACTTCACATTTGATTACTAGTAAGATACATATTACTATATTTGTAACAATTATTTTACAATATAAATATTCAACAGATGATATTTCAATTATTTCATCGAGCAATTGTTTGTTCACAATTGGATGCGGCGTTGTGGTTGGAGAACCAACACATATATAAACCTGTTCCTGTTCTGTTTCAGGGCCTCTTGTTTAGCTTCTTTTTACATTAGTCCTGATATTCTTCATGGCATTGAAATTAAGATCTATGCTGGTGACACGAACTATCCCCTGTTGAATTATGCATCCATTTCTCTGTTTCTCCTAGCTAGGGGGAGTAGTGTCTTTACTATAAGAGATATTGGTGCTGTATAAATTCAGACTTGTGGCTACCAAATAACAAGGCTTGGGCTCAACACAAACTTCTGCTTTGTTAAAATGACAAAGGCACAGTTAATTCATCTTCTCAAAGGAACTTTCGTTTGTAAATTCATGCACCAGATTTTAAAGAGCAACTGTCTTTGTCCTGTGGGGCTGTGCTCATGGCTTCGGTTGTGCTCATGGCTTCGGCCGTGCATGTATGTACAGTATATGATATGCAGACGTGAACTAATTAAGTCGAATTTTGCTCTCACATTACATAATGTCCTACATGTATTGTTATCTTAAATAATTCATAAGGCGGTCAATGAAAGGCTTAGAGAGGGGCTCACAGCATGCATGTCCACTTCCAGGTGTATGCTATGCATGGAGGACATGTGGGCCCCCTTGGGTAATGCAACTTGAGAGCCTTACTAAATTCTATATATTAATTACATGCATGTTTACAAAAAGCATTTTTAGCTCTGCATGGCTTGACATAATCAAGGATGCATGAAGTCATTACAACCATAAACCAGGTTACTATAATTTTGCATCAAACCTACCACCAGATTTAGATTAAATGCGACGGCATGTAAATGAAGACAAACATATGAACAGAAATTTCACAGATCTGCTGCTTGTTGCTGCTCCCAATAGGAAGATTTTAGAGGTTGCCAGTGAAATGGATGCTTCAAGCTGGCTTGTTCCTATGTCACAGCATGGTTTTGAGCTTATAGGGAAGCCATTTGCCTGCGCTATGACTGGCCCCCTACCAATGATGCCAAATATCAGTGTGTTAGTGGCCATACCATGTCAGTTGAACATGCTTTCAATTGTCCCTGTGGAGGCTTCCCCTACAAAAGACATAATGAAATTCAGTAGGGATACTACAGCTGAATTCCCTTCCTGGTGTTTGTCACAATGCAAGCACAGAGCCTCTTGATGGTGAACCCTTCAGATGCCTAATAAAGAGGTTGGAGATATGGTAGTTTTTGGGGATACGATCGATAGAATGCTTTCTTTGATGTCAAGGTCTTTAAAACCTTTTTGCTTCCTGTCATCGAAACTCCTCATTAGCCCAGTGCTACTGGGAAAATGAACAAGAGAAGAAATGAGAGTATGGATCAAGGGTCTGTAAAGTGGAGCATGTGTTCATTCTCATGCACCATTGGTTTTATCGACATCAGGTGGTATGGGTCCAACTGCAACTACGGTTTATAAAAGAATTGCATCACTCATCTCAAAACGACACATTCCTTCCAGTACAACCCTGTTCTGGCTCAGATGTAGGCTGAGTTTCTCCCTCCTCAGCTCAGCTATCATGTGCATTAGAGGTTCGAGGTCTACAATGTTTCACCCTGTCCACCATTCAGTTGTGGTAGACTTTGCGCTGCCTCTGCAGAGGGTAAAATAGCGCCTTAGTTTATGAACTTTATTTATTTATTTATGTTTGTATGCTATTTGTATTCTGCTAGTGTCATTATTTACGACAATAAATATAATGTATATTTCTATCGTCAATTTTGCATGCATTAAGCTTGTACTATTTTCGAACATTGCACAATTATATAAATTATATACAATGGTTAAGCTCCGGCCGGTATATAATTCAATGATACCTACAACAACTTGGTTACTTGGGACCATATAAGCCGTACAGTACCATGCCCTACAGATGGCAAGTGGAGAGATGTCTGGTGAACGTATAAACGAGAGTTCCGCTTTGAGAAAATGAATGCGATTAGAGCTGCTACATATCAGTACCACCTGCATGCTACGTCTTGTCTTTGTTCCACATCAACGCTAACAACAGGCTTCTTCATGTCCACCATCTGAATTTGAATTTGAATTTGAATTTAATTGCAAACAAAGACGGTAGACAAATGTACCAGCGAGAGAACGCTCGCGCGGTACATTATAGACATTAAATAAACAGAGAGATTAACAGAATGCAAACAGGTTTTTAAAATGATAAAGGAAAAACTTCAGCAGGGAACTAGACTTTAAAAACGCGTTTAGAAAAGACGTTTGCATGGTCTGAACATTTAGGCAAGACAACTGAAGTTAGTCACAACTCCACGAGTTGGAAGTGAAGTTGGAACCTTTTGAAGAAATCATCGAAAGCAAGGTCAACAAATATTAATTCTTTGATCGAATTGTTCTGACCGAGATCGGGTTAACAATCTCTGAACTCTATTGATACATTTAATATATGTTAGGACATTTATTGCTCTATTATAATACTATATGCTGCATGCATTCTCCATACTTCTCGTTCCGGCAGTGATTTCATGGATAACCTGACATGAATTAACAGTTGTTTGACGGTATTGGCCTGGTGGTCACGAGCTTACACAGCATGAGTGGGCTATCAGGCTACGACCTAATCCATGCATGCACGCATGGAATTGTCTGTCGTTCCACTGGTTAGCGTATTAACTGCACGTAAGGCTTGACCGGAGTTCCGGTTAACCGGTTAACGGACGGTTAACCGATCGCGAGAATTAAATAACCGCCTCAACCGGTTCTATTTCAGCTAAATAACCGCTTCAACCGGTTGTTAAAAAATTAACACAACCGACCGGTTGATATTTTATTGAGGAGTTGCAAGTCCGTCTTACATCTACCAATAATGCTGAGCGCGAGAAACAATAAGCGGACGAAAGCGAACAACGGAGAGATTCATCTCTTCGTTGTATGCATGGTGATGCTTACAGTATGTATATAACTTTATTATATTTGGAACAGTGTCCCGCAAAATCCCCCTATAATACTATCAAATTTTACAGGACCAGCAAAAGAAAAGTAACGCTTGCTTTGAAATGTATGGCTAATTATAAATTCAGTACCCTATAACTTTATGATGGATAGCCAAATTTTGGATGCGTAAGGACCATTAGCTAGAAACTCTTTGGAGTTGACGGAAAATCCAAAAATTTGAAAACTTGACCAGAAGGGTGATTTTGCTGGACACTAGCAACAAGGGATCCGCGACATTCTTAGGGGTACGCCGCGGACCATCTTTCTTGCCATGTGGCAAAGCCCGAGTTGTGCTGGTTTAGCTTGTGGTCCCATCGATTATGCATAAATAATTAACGAACAACCTCAAACCGACCGGTTATTTTTTTAAACAATCACCTTAACCGACCGGATTTTTAAAATTTATAATAACCTCTTACAACCGGTTTTTTCTAAACTAACAGGTTTCAAGCCTTAACTGCACGCATGCTTTGAAAAAAAAAAAAAATTATCATCATTCTTACCCAAAACCTACGCGGTGCGCTTATACATTTTATTGTTTGAACGCACGCTGATGTTGCATTAATTATTGCTAGTCGTCTTACTGGCGACTAGACACACCAACACAGCCATCTTCACGCATGCCGGCCTATATATAGAGAAGGGCAGATTCACTAGTGTATGGACATGTCTAAAATGGAGAGCAAACTTCTGGTCACTGTTTTCTGCTTGCAACTACTTAGAACCGAAGGTGTGTGATTACGTCATGTGATCAGTTGTATGGAGCTGAGATTTTTCTGCATATCATGCCACACGACAGCCCATTTTCATCCATTCGATCCTTATGCTCCTCACGACCCCAACAACGGATACCCTCAACACTTCTGCGACCTGAACGATGACGAATTCGGACGCCCTTACCTCGGTCCCTTCGACCAGCACGTTAACTCGTCGGCTCGCAATCCGTTCCCGAAGGTTCCACCTCCGGATAATCAGCCGCAGTACCAAACGCTGCCTCCGGAGCTTGAAGAACTACTCGATGGCGAGACTGATGTTTACACTAGACTACCTAGCGGCGAGGTTATGAAGCGGCAAAGTCCTCCCCTTCCGGGGTGTACGACGCTAAATGAGTGCTCTATGCCTCCACGTAGGTCATGCACCGTTCTTTTGCACTCTGCATGGTGGCGGTGTGGTTGGGGTGCAATTGGCAAACCCGCGTACGTTCGTAAACTTGTCAGTATTTACTAGTGTACTGATGATTATGCGGAGCTATACTTGCTCCCCCCCCCCCCCCCCCCCCCTCTTCCCGCCACTGATTGGAGGGATTGTCCAACTAAATATTACGTCCGTTTCTACACAGAGCGATGTACGGGATCCGGTACGCAGTATGACACGTGTGGAAGGCGGTGCACGTGCACGCAAGGGCTACTGACCAACTGCTGTCGTGTGCGCAAAGAGTGGCGCTCGATGACACAGGCTGAGCGATGCCGATACATCAGTGTGGTCGTGACAGCCAGCACGCAGCCACAATGGAAACCGTGCTACGACAGCCTTGTGAACCTTCACACTACCTTCTTCGATTTAGGAATCCACACCATAACGTACTTCTTGCCATGGCACCGTTGGTACCTGCTTCAGCTCGAGAACCTGCTGAGGAGAATTGACTGCACAATCACCGTGCCGTACTGGGACTGGAGCCTCGAGTCGCAAGGATGGCAAAACTCCATCGTCTGGAACGCACAGTGCGGCTTTGGGGGTAATGGCGACCAAAGCACGAACAGCCTCCGCGTCACGACAGGTCCTTTCCGGTGGCAGGCGTGGACACAACCGAACGGCTCCCCCCTCTCCCGCAGCTTCAACGACGTCCTTCCGGACTGCGCGGCGGTTGCTATGGCCCAAAGAATGACCGTGAATCAGTTCCGGACGTGGCACGCTATAATTCAAGGGAACTTCCATAACACCGTCCATTGTAACATCGGAGGCACGATGTGTTCATCCGCCTCCGCAAACGACCCCATCTTCTTCCTACATCACGGCTTTGTCGATAGAATGTGGTCGGACTGGCAGGCCAACGGAGTGGCTTACAAAAATCTTGCGTTTTTTACCCTGAACACCACCCCGATGCCTGGAGCGTCCGGGGCAACGCCCGCTACTACATACGACCTTCAGAACCAGCCCGGTTGTGTCAGGGTCTGCATCCAACAGCCTACACAGGCATGCTGCACCAACACCACCTACGCTCCCGTCTGCCCACGTGACATGAACGACAAGCACTATTCTCCATTGAAGCTGGCTCGTCTCATCCATCGACCATACCCGAATGTGTCGGACATTGGGTTCAAGGTATTCCATTCCACATTCGAAGAGACACTATTGGCTAAACGTTTTGGCAACCTATTGAACGACTACGAGAAGCTAAACTCTGTACTCAGCAATAACGGGTACACCAACGATATGTTGAAGTCCTCGCAACCATCTACCGGGTTCGTGGACTTTGAAAGATACCTATTTAGGCCGCAGATCTTCGAAAGCAACATGCGCGAGTCCATCATAGCAAGAAAGTGCCTTCCTTACGTATACGGACAAGCATGAGAATGTTGGTATACATGCTAATACCGTATTCAGTATAATGTTACTAAAGTAGGCCCCTTTTTCATGCCGGCGTCACGCAATAATTAATTATTAACTAGTTCACGTGTAACACCGGTAGCAGGAAAATGACTATACTCTTGTCTCGTTCCATGCTCTTGTTAATTATATTGGAGGACTACTAGTGAACGGGAGCTCAGCCAAAAAAACGCTATCAAGGCAAGACATTGTAGAGAGTGCACGTTGGTTACGAAAAACCATGCAGATACGTTAAGTTGCATGACAAAAATTCAACCCAGATTCTACATCTTGGTCAGATCACTGTACGTATAAGGATACTTCAAACGCAAGCTGCATGTACGACGCGTGACAATATTATTAAAACTTCGAAAGGTTGGATTTACGCAAATGCATACGGCAGATATGTACTTGTATGTACATGTATGCACACACGCACGCACGCAACACACAGACGCACACACGCACACACCACACACATACACACATGCACACCGGCGCATGCACGCATGCACGCACGCACACACAAACACACACACACACACACACTGTACACACACACACACACACACACACACACACACACACACACACACACACACACACACACACACACACACACACACACACACACACACACACACACACACACACACACACACACACACACACACACACACACACACACACACACACACACACACACACACACATATATATGCCGGCACGCATGGAAATTCCAGTGCATGCTACTTTTACTGATCGATTAGAGGTTCCCATCAGTAATGAAGTGCTTTCCCGTCAGCGAGGCTTAGGTCAAACCTCATACGGGAGCTAGGTGGCAATGATCACATTCACTTACTTTGTGCATGCCTATACTTTGTAATCGATACGGTGTTTGGCATTTTATAGGAGCATTGTAAAAGACTTAGTGGGGCTTGCGATCAGACCGAAAGTGAGAATGCAAAACTCTAATATCCTAATAAATGGTTTCTCTTACATGAGGAGAACTTCTTATTAACGGTTGTTAGTGATAATGCCGCGCTGAGTCATAAGTACGCTTAAAGCGTTATGATGCCTTGGTATAATCTACAAGTTCATTCGAGGGGAATTAGCTCAAGTGGTAGAGCGCTCGCTTAGCATGCGAGAGGTACCGGGATCAATGCCCGGATTCTCCAGAACTTTTAAAATTTTCTTTTCTTTTTTTTCTTTTCTTCTGGCATATGATTCTCTCCTTTTTCATACTTAGGTACGCGCATGGTCAATTAGTGAATGGATTGTGAATAAGATTTCAATTCAAGTAGATTGGAGCACTACTTCGGCCATCTTGCATGTATGTGCGGTAACGCATGCGCATGCAGTCTCGATATCGACCAAAGGATATATAGATTGCTCTATTTTTGTAGTAGTCAGTGTGTGTGTGTGTGTGTGTGTGTGTGTGGGTGTGTGTGTGTGTGTGGGTGTGTGTGTGTGTGTGCCTATTTACTGCCATCAGCAACACCTCATACATATGTAATCGTATTGCCAGAGGTATATGTATGTCCTTAAGCATATGCCGCTATAGCCATTAGTTAATTCGAAGGCCGGCTGTAGATAGTAACCTTACCGACATTATGGCCCAAACGGTCGTGCGCCTATCCGACGGTTAAAGATCTAGAGATACCATAATTCTGGTACCCGTTGTAATTCTCTGAAATTTGCATTTATATCATGCACGATTTATGCATGGTGCAAACATTCACCTGTACAGAGATAACAGGTCAATGTTTATACTTCTTGGTGATGAACCGGTCGATGATATGGCAGGAGTACTTATATTTAGAGCCAAAAGAAATTCATGTCAGATCAGATGTTGCTGTGAGTGCAAAGTATGATGTATCCATGCAGTTAACATTTCTGCGCCTCTGCCGGAAGCTAGTTGATGGATGACAACCTGGCAAGCCACCCGGCATGTGTGGGTGGCCTGGTACATCGAGACACGCCCATTCCGACCAAAAAAAGAAATTTCCGTGTCTTTGGACTGTTTTCTATTTCGACATTGCATAATCTCACTTGCACTTTTAACGAAGGCTTCAATGGGCTCACTGACAGTTCTGCTGATGAGTTAAACACAAATGTAATGATATAAAAAAAAAAAAAAACAATTCTAATAAGCTCATCTCGCCATGTCGCGATGACTTCAGCGCCGAGTAATTCCCCGCATGGGGGCTTTATTCATGAATTTTATTGCAACGTCAACTCTATGCAATGCATGTTTGCATCAGTCTCGTACCCAGACCGTCTATGACGTAAGCGATTATAGCTGTAAACACGTCTGTACGTAGTGATTATACTGTTTACAGCGATAATCGCTTACGTCATAGACGGTCTGGCTACGAGACTATGTTTGCATATCGGTTGTTCCGCAATATGTTGGATACTCATAATAATGAGGACCTACCGTAGAATCAGTTGGACTTTAGCGAGCGTGTTTGGATACAGCCAACAATTACCTACAATGTAATAAAACTGCCGACGCTTAGAAAGCTCAGACAACAGAGATAACGCTCTCTCGTTCCCACACTCAAACCTGAAAAAAAGTTTCTCCATCTTCTTCTTCTTCTTCTTCCGGATCTGATAAGATAAGATTTGCTCGGATAAGAGGTTTATTGCATTGCATCTTTGTCACGATTGAAGTATAATGTTAGCCGTTATGCGGAAGCACTAGAACCAACAAGTTAGAAACTTATTGTCGAGTTGGATTGGTTGTATTATGTTAGTAACGAGAGTTATGCTTGACACAAATTTCAATCTCTAGCAAACTTAGTTTTGTTAGTATAGCCCACAACAGATTTTATCGGCCTTTGGAAGACATTAAAGTGGGCGGGAATGTGTGGTTGAACACGTTCTATATTTCATATACATGTATAGTGCATGCGCTACAGTTACTATTCAATTGTTGTCACGGTTGTATACCAAAAGCTTGACGTGTCTGGTTTGTTTTCTTCAAAATGCCGTCACGTCGATCGCGAAGAGAAAAGAATCGTGCAAAGAAGATCGCAAAGTTAAATGATGACTGTTGTGTTGGCGAGTCGCAAGATATTGAGGAGCGTGACAGTTTTCAAGAAGCGCATGAAAAAAAGAAGACTTGCGACAGGAAGCGCTACAAAGCCGATCCTGAGAGTAAAAAGGATAGCATGAAGGCCCAATACTGGTTTGATAGAAGGAGAGCGCTAAGGCCCAATACTGGCTTGATCCGGAAAGAAAGAAGGATAGCGTGAAGGCCTACTATGATCAAAATCGAGAACTGATTTTAGCCTCCAAACAAGATCAATATCAGGCAAATCCAAAGGCCAAGAGAGATATCTCTATTAGGATAAACAGCTGCAGGAAAAGAAATACTATGAGGTAGGAGTGTTTGCAATGTTTAAATTGGATGGGACCGATGTATTGTATCGCGTGCGTGTGTTCGTCTGCGAGATAGGAAAACGAATAACGCCAGATCAATTTGCATTGGCGTATATGCTTGCCAGCTTTGATACTCTCTGAGGGGATTTTTATACCACATTCACACTACATGTCTGTGAATGTTGACTATTATATTTTTACAAGGATAAAACCACATGCCTGTCAATGGATACCATATATGGTGGCCCAGCATGTGTCTTTTTAAAACCTTGCCATACAGGATGTAGCATCTATGGCTGCTAATCCCTAGGTTCTCTGTGTAAACAATATTTTATCATACAGCTGTACAGTCTATAAAACCACATGCCTGCCTCCTTCCTGTATGGATACCTTATTTGGTGGCCCAGTATGTGTCATAGCTTCTATGGCTGCTAAAACATGCAGGACCATGATGATCTCTAATTTTCAGCTGGAACCTATTACATGCACCTCTTTTAAGAGCTATCTATCTGCCTCGCTTTGCAGGACTAACTAACTTCCTGCATGATTCCATGTGTGGTGTCCCAGCATGTGGTCTTAAACTTTGACACATATACTGTGGCTGCAAACCTGAACATGGAGCAATCCTTCCCTGGGTTCTCCAGTACATCATCTGGAACCAATTACAGCTCTTTTAAGAGCTGTCACTCTGACTAAGAGATGTATGCTTTGCAGGATTATCAAATGGCAAATGGGGTTGCAGCTGTGACCTTGACTGCATGTAAATTAATGGATCTGTAGGCCCTAACCCCGGAATATGAGTTCACACAATTATAAGTTGTACTTAACTCACAATCCAATCCTTACATCAGTTGGTGTACGTTCTCTATACAAAACTGCTCTTAAAATAGGCTTGCCTCCCTCCCATGTATGTGTTCATGTCTAACATGTTTCTCTGTGTCAACATTTATCCTGCAACTTTGCATTCATAAAACCACAAGCCTGCCCCTTCCTCCATATATGGTGGCACAGTGTGTGGTCTAAAACCTAGCTTGCTAAAACATGCACATGGACCACCAATCATCCTCCATGATATTCTCCTGTTTTCAGCTGGAACCAGTTACCTATTACATGCAGCTCTTTTCTAACAGTTTCAATTTGGATAAGCGATTTATGTTTTGCAGGACTAACTAACTTCCTGCATGATTCCATGTATGGTGTCCCAGCATGTGGTCTAAACATCTCTATGGCTGCAAACCTGAACATTCCTGTGTTCTCAAGTACATCATTGTAATTTATATATTTTTACTCATGCATAAGTTAAAGTGGCAGCAACCCTAGGCCTCTCTCTACACATGATTGTGTGCAGTTTCACATATATCAGCAAATACTAGCCATTTGAAATGCAGGCCGTCTTAATTCAGCCCCACCCCCACCACCACATATATAGTTGGTTTGTTCAACACATTTATTATGGGAGGCCGTTCCAATAATTTAATCCTTCCCTCGTATTAGATCAGTTTTGGTTTATATAAATTAAGCAACTTTTCTCACTCACTCTTTACTTTAAGATATGGAAGAGGTATGCATGTGTACATAGGATTTGCATGCATGGCATTATATCTATATAATATATATTATTACCCTTGTAGGTCACAGCAGAAGAAGCTGAGAATCTGTTTGCTGTTGACTCGGGTGAGGAGGGCCCTCCCTACTCTCCGATACCGGTCCTGGTCCCTGCTCCGGTCCTTCTGGCCCCAGCTCCGCCACTGCCCCCAGCTCCGCTGCTCCCACCTGTGCCACTGCTGGCCCCTGCTCTGCTTGCCCCAGATCCGCCGCTGGCCCCAGCTCTGCTGCTCCCACCTGCGCCACTGATGGCCCCTGCTCTGCTGGCTCCAGCTCCGCCACTGCCCCCAGCTCCACCTGCGCCACTGCTGGCCCCTGCTCCGCTGGCCCACGCTCTGCTTGCCCCAGCTCCACCGCTGGCCCCTGCTCCGCTGCTCCCACCTGCGCCACCGCTGGCCCCAGCCCCATAGGGAATATGGCCCCATCCGTACTGGGGGCCTCCCGGAGCTCGGCCATGTAGAAGGCGGCGAGGAAGGGGGAGGGGTGGACTTCACCTTGTGTCGAAAAATACGTATATTTATTATAAATTTATAATTACAACTAATGTTTTTTGAATGATACATAGCAGGGCTACCGTTTGCGCCGTATCGATCTTCCGACCAAGTTAAGACAGTTTAGTTAAGAGCATGCATGTGATTGCGCAGGGATGAATACTTCCTCGCCATGCGAAGTAATCTTGCATTACACGGCACGATTATTCAATACATGCATCTCTGATATAATACATGTTTATAATTTTAGCTTATTACCACAGGCGGATCCCGGCTTACATGTACAGCGCCTAGCATAAAAATGTGTGAAACAAGATATAAAAATTTAATTAAAATAAAATTGGTGATGTAGGATTTGTAGACAGCAATTGAGTAAAAAGTAAGGAAACAAGGAATTACGGATATTAGGCATTCATTTAATTATAAATATTACAGACCTATACATTATTTAGCAAATCTACATCCTTGAAATTCTGTGCTAAATGTAGGTCTGTAATATTTATAATTAAATGAATGCCTAATATCCGTAATTCCTTGTTTCCTTACTTTTTACTCAATTGCTGTCTACAAATCCTACATCACCAATTTTATTTTAATTAAATTTTTATATCTTGTTAAGCTACTAGCTCGATCCCCTCCGCCCTCAGCACCATCGAAAAAAAAAAAGTATTCGTGTTTTAATATAAACATAGATTGAATACCTTACGGTACGGGATTGGAAACGCAATATCTAACGCCATAGAGTCGCGTATTCTATCATCGTTTCAGCATGAATCTAATTAAGTTCGCGCGGGGTTTCTTGGTGTGATACTGTAGAATCGGGCAAGACGAAGACATCAGAAGGTAAAATAGACATATCACGATTCCCTGAAGTCTTGAGATGGTTTCTAACTCTTTTGGTTAGTTCACAAAAAATATCGGAACCTACGCGAGTAGGTTCCATATATAGGAATCCAACAGTATCATGAATGTCATTAAAAAAACGTCACTCACGTCTAGCGGGACATTTAAGAATCGGGTCACTTCGCTCTTAGTGGCATTCGAGCGATATAAAAAAGGACAACAGTTCTGCGTTGTATTTGTGTCACAAGACGGTGTACTTTTAGAGAACAAAAATACTCGTCCCCATCGTCCGTACCCAGTCCCACCTAAAATTTCTCCTCCGTCGGCTTCTTATTCTTCTTCTTCTTCTTCTTCCTTCCGGAGAGTATAACTCACGACAGGAACGTTTGTAAAGCACGCCAAGTGTACCAATCGCTTCAGGATGCGTCCACAGGTTATCTTCGGGGGTCTGTTAGACGCCTAACTGTTCGGGCAATTAACTAAAGCGAATAGTACCTCATTTGGTATTCGGTTAAAAATACCCAATTACATCAGCTAGCTATTTTTAAATGCAATAATAGCCACGTGTCGTGGGCGTGATTCAAATTCTTAATATTCCCGCACGCTGTGGAAGAGGTATACGCACTGAATCCAAGAGCCTTTTCGGGTCCCTACGGCTCCATGTATAAATGTCCAACCATAATGCCAAATGGTTGAGAAACGGAATGGAGCAGCGATAACGTTATAGGAAGGCTCCTGACGAATATTCAAGGTATCATTTTCTGCATGACGCCTGTGCGTTACTCTACAACTCTTATCATTCGTTACGCAGCTTGAAATGAAAGCCAAAACTACCATACACGTAAGTACCCGACACTATCGCATATAATTGTTTTGACCGAATTGATTTCTATACTATAGCTTCTTATATAGCATAACTTTCGAATTCTGTCGGTGGAACTACATACGCGATCAGATACTACGGTATACAGTCTACAGCAGATAATGTGAAGCAAGAGGCTCCAATTAGAATGTGTCTCCCCCACACCACCGCCCTTACAGAAAAAAAACCCGGCAACAACTAGCCACTCGTACACCTACAGATATGCCAAACGAGTGCAATACAAGACACGACAAGGTGTCAAGCGCGCTACTGAAAGGACCATCAAAGCGACCACCCCGAAGGTGCGTTACACCATGAATGTTGGATCTGGACATAAATTATAGCATGAAAAGTGTATCGCTAAAATATTTTATGCAACAGTTACAGCGGAAGATATTGCATCTCTCTCCGTGCTGTTGTTTGAAATATGTGCACGCTGTTCGCTGACAACAATTTCGTAATAATGTTAATGTGTATTGTGGTGCATAATTTATATCTAATAGTATCAAAGTTGCTGATGACAACGTATTGTGGTTTATCTGATAATAGCGTGAGATCAGTGGGTACATGTAATCTTTGTCTGATGTATTATATGGCTTCACTTGCCAGTGGAGGATTTGTTTTAACTAATGGTTGTTTAAATCACCTGTTTCAGGTCCAGGTCCAGGTCCAGGAGTGGTTCCATGTCCAGCTGCAGGATTAGCTCCACCTGCTCTACCTGCTATATATCCTGGATATACAGAAGTATATCCTGGTCCAGAATATACAGCAGTATATCCTATACAAGATGACATGCTCCTGGGTTATAAATGAAATACTTGTACTTACTGTTTAAATAGTAATACTGTGTGTTTTAATGGTACACCCACACCTCAAAAAATTGCATGGCCACGAGATTCTAAAATAAAACTGTCATTTGACATTCTTGCTACATGGTTACTTTTCAAGAACTAAATACAATACTAAATCTACCAAAAAATGTAGGAAACAAGTGATAAAAACATTCTCTATGCGAGAAGGTTGGTGGTATATAGGAATCAAAGGCGGTGGTGGTGTAAAAAGCAAGGGAACAAGGATTGTGATTGAAAAGGAAAAATGAAATAGACCTATATTAGCAGCATGTCGTCATGTTTAACTGTGTGTGCTAATATAGGTCTATTTCATTTTTCCTTTTCAATCACAATCCTTGTTCCCTTGCTTTTTACACCACCACCGCCTTTGATTCCTATATACCACCAACCTTCTCGCATAGAGAATGTTTTTATCACTTGTATCTAAAGGTTTAGCCGGAATGCGTGTGATCACAAAACTAGTCGATCAAGAGTTGCCAAAGCGAAGTGAGATTTTGGGGCGAATCGCCGTGGCAACAGGCAGCGTGTTCAAGCGACGAAGCATGCCTTATGAGAACGCTCAATGAGTGAAGCGTGTCGTAGTGCTAGTTTGAAGAGAACAAGTCCTATCGTTGTAAAGATATATAGCTTCAAACACAAAAATATGACTAAAATACCTTCCGCGCCAGTCAAATTGTTGTATCACTATGGTGGATGGATGGCTTCAAAGTTAGTTTTACGAGAAGAACAAAGGCCAATAGGTGCCGAAGGGGGGGGGGGGGGGGGGGGGGGGGGGGGGGGGGGGTGTTGAAGCTCTCTGTACTTATAGAAGCGTACTTACAGCCCTGCATATCTGACAATTTAATTAGGACATGTATCGGCGAGGACGATTGTCAAAAACAACAAAGGTGCCATGAATGCAGTGAACTTACTGTCTCAATTGGGATAGACATTTGGAAGGATGCCAGGAGGGCCATCTGTGGCAGCAACTGAATGAAGTAACGGTTGTGCCGGACACTCCTACCTCACACCATGGCACCATGTAATGAATATGTACATGACGTCATATTGACGTGAAACAGTGTCAATGCCATTGCAATGTATTGCGTTTCCAATCCCAATCTATGGTATAAACAATCGCATGCCATTATATGGTCAGGTCCCCAGACTAATGTCATCGCTTCTAGTCTGGGGTCCCGACTGATGGTTGTACTATCATGTTCGCATCCATTTTGTGCACTATACTGCACGAATTCGTACAGCAGTATTAAAGCCTCAACCTACATGTAGATTGAAAGATATATGGATACGAAATGCGTCACGTGATCCATTGAATTGTCAATTGTAGGCGGCGGACCCTTTGAAGCGAACTGTGTTTCGATTAACCCTTTTGTAGCGTACGCTTCCCCCCCCCCCCCCCCCCCCTCCCCCCCCCATCTTTCACTGCTATTCAACACAAAAATCGTTATCTTCGCTATTCAACACAAAAATCGTTATCTTCGGCATTCTTTGTACTCCCACTTGTCTTACTTTCCAGGTTAGTGACTATTGTTCATGCAATTCACAAAGCATACTCTACGTAGGACCGTATCTGCCATTTCAGCCTCTTCGGAACATATATCTCTACTTAGAAAAGCTTCCTACCATTCATTTCTATAAGAAGAACATTGCATTATTCCCTCTGTGGAATGAACCTATATCTGTTATATGGGGCTTCAGCGTGTGGGTACAACTGCTTGGGGAACAGGTAGCGGACCCTTCGTGTTTCGGTACATAATGTATGAGTTATGCACACGCAGCAAAGTCCAATTTTGCTTTTAAATGTTAAGTATGAGTTTATGTGTGGAACCCGTCTGTCAAAGGTAGACCAAGTTACGCAAATGTACATGCATGTCTTCTCAGCGGCGGCGGAAGGTATATAAGATTGGGGGGGAGGGGGGGGGGGGGGGCTCTAAAAGCGACGATAATTAAATTCATTAATACTTTTACACTGACCCAAAATCTGTTACACAGTTAGATCGAAATGATGTGTGCATGCGTATGCACAAAGTTACGAAGTAAACGAGCCAAAATAATGCGATCGCTTTTCATTAACAGCTATAAAAATTTTTTTTTTGCGACGTCTTGTAAATTGATACGTTCTTTTAAATCTTTAAGACCTTTGATCTGTTTAGGCTGATAAACCTCACTCTTATTGCTACAGCACGTACCTCGACAATCGCAAGCCGTCAAATCATTAGCAGCAAGGACGATTGGTGCAATGTCTTCTGGCTGCAGCTCCTCCGGACAGTTAGAAGTAGACGGAGGTAATTCGAGTCTACTGAACAGTTAGCTGGTAGCAACTCAGAATCAATGCTAGGCTAGGTTGAGGTAAGTTTGGGCCTGTATCGTCTTTGGTTTGCTCATTACCACCTTCGATCAGTACTACGCTTCATCCAAATGAACTTGCCTGTCCAGATGAATAAATATGTTTCAGAGCAAGAGGAAAATTATAGCTTATTGCACAGCAAAAAAAACGCGTCGAATCAATTCTTGATTTTCAATTGATTTGCCACTTACATTCTGGTACAAAATGTTTACATACCTGGTACAAACTGTTAACAATATGTACCAGAATGTAAGTGGAAAATCAATCGAAAATCAAGAATTGATTCTACGAGTTTTTTTTGCTGTGTTGTACTACTTTGATGATACAGGCCAGGGCTAATTTTGAGAGTAGTCTTCTCTCCAGCAATGGCAGTTTGTGGAAGCTATAGAGCTGTACGTGTGCTTCTCCTTCGGGGTCTGCCACCGTATCCTTCGATCAGTACTACGCTTCATCCAAATGAACTTGCTTCGCTTCATTTTGTCAAGCACGTGATAGAACAGCTGCAGGATATGTAGCAACTGAGGCGACGACAGTCACGCACGTCGTCTGTACATGTACTAAATATGAATACAATTTGATACGATAGCCGAGTGCCAGTGCCGCACGTATATTAATTTATTTTCAGGACCTTTTGTTATAGGAGGGCCCAACCCCTCCAATGCCATTTTTTTGGGGGGGGGGGGGGGGGGGGGGGGGGTGCTCGAGACCGCCCAGCCCCCCCCCTAGTCTGGGGACCCGACTGATGGCTGTACTATCAGTCTGGTGACTAGCTCGCATCCGTTTTGTGCACTACTGCACGAGTTCGTGCAGTAGCATGAATCTAATTTATGCCCCACCTACGAGCATGTATGTCATTAACTATAAGCCATAACATTATGAAAATATAAATCTATACCACGTGTTTTTTGTAATGGCCGATATACGGATGTTAGTTGATGCTATCCATTACGCTGTGGAAGGTCTTGGGTTTACCGAGAGAAAGAGCCTTCAGTTGGAAGTAGTTCTAGCTATAGCCACTGGGCAGGACGTTCTTGGAGTGTTACCAACTGGATATGGCAAGAGTCTTTGTTATGCCTGCCTTCCTATATTGCGCGAACATCCGCCATAAACGTACAACGCTAGATGAAGATGTTCCGTTAAGGCTCCGCCTTTCGAGTGGAAGGTTGGTAAGGTCATATCCACAAGACAAACAAAGATCAGACAGATTATCCGCCATACTAATGCTAAATAGTCTGGGGACTAGTACTGTTTGTGGAGTGATAGGTAAACCGTTATCCACATTATTATTTCATGAGATTTCATGATACCAACTACAGGGGGGGGGGGGGGGCTCGGAATATAGTGGAAAGTACACCTCGCAACAGTGGAAAATTGCAGACATTCACAGCTTACTTTGTGACCGCTAATTGCATTTGGGGTGAAGCGTTAAAGCATCGATAAATGAAATTCAATGCTTATCGTGGCTTTGCTGTTACGGAATGTTTCGTAATCCGCCCCTTTTTCTAAAATTTCATTTCCTACTCCGCGCCACACCTACCGGTACATAACTTGTTGTTTTTAATGAAACGTGCGTCAACATGCTCGTGTAAAATAACGCAATCGCCCTGCAGTTATGCATTTTTAATAATGCGTTTGTTTTCTATACTTAATATGCATGTTTTTCTGTTTTCTCTTTTGTCAAAAAAAAAAACTTGAAGGAGGGATGTTGACGCGCGTTTCATTAAAAACAACAAGTTATGTACCGGTAGGTGTGGCGCGGAGTAGGAAATGAAATTTTTGAAAAGGGGCGGATTACGAAACATTGCGTAACAGCAAAGCCCACATTGAATTTCATTTATCGTGGCTTTAACGCTTCACCCCAAATGCAATTAGCGGTCAAAGTAAGCTATGAATATCTGCAATTTTCCACTGTTGCGAGGTGTTACTTTCCACTATTCCGAGCCCCCCCCCTGTAGTGCACAAAACGGATGCGATCAAGTTACCAGACTGATAGTACAGCCCCTCAGTCGGGTTCCCAGACTAGCCCCCCCCCCCCCCCCCCCCCCCCCCCCCTTCCGCCCCCACTGCTTCTAGGTATATTCATTTAACCGTCCGCGGACCGATATATGTTTCGGTACCTCTCGTGCACGGAAAAGGCAAGCTAGATAGCATTTAGACACATCTACACAGTTACCATGATCAGTTGAAAAGAACGCACGTTCATGTCTAGTGATTAAAGTTGTATCTAAGGTTTTGATACTTTCGTTGGTATCGCCATATATATTTATTACACCGAATGTGTCACGTGCCGAAACGCGGATCTTTTCTAATTATCTCCTCGTTTTTCATATCCAGGTATTCTTTCAATCTATGCGTACGGTATGTCATTACCTATATAAGCCATATGGACCCCCCGCTCCTTACATGTACCACCTTCAGTATCAACGGACCTCCCAAGATGGCTGTTGCAGCATTTGGTTGAACTAGACCTATTTGTCAAGCCATTGCAGACGACGGAATTACATCGCAATGTTATATGAGACTAGAAGTGATTTAAGTAGGGTCCTTTCATAATCACATGTACAAACCATAACCTTATGTAGAATTTAAGAAATCAAAAAAACTAACAATTGGGTTGTCGACAAGTCAGGTGACAAGTCAGGTGACTACAGTCAGGTGACTGGCTCCATTGCGTGGGGCACAGGGGAGGCAGGAGTAGATGACACTTCCCGCTCCCGGGGAAAAACTAGTCCAAAACGACTCTCCATGTGCCCAAATATGGAGTGGGCGTGTCTGTATCCTCCGATGTGATCTGGAGAGCATAGTTCAACCTGTGAGGTATCCAGTGGCAATGGTGTAGATGTCTTACTGGGGGGAGGAGAGAGGGGGGAAAGGGGGAATGGAGTGATTACACTCAAGCATGATAAATATTGGAGGGTCTCATCAAGTGTAGTGTGTGTGTGTGTGTGCATGTGTGTATGCATGTGTGTGTGTGTTAGTGCACACACACACACTGCACTTGATGCTACAGTGCACCAAAGATGTTCAAGAAGCGAGTACTATTGGAGCATGGAAATTTGCTACGATCGAAACAGAACTATTTTGCACTCACGTTTTGAAATCAACGTTGAACAGACGTTGCAACAGCTCGTAGGTCAGCAGTGTGAAACCAAACTGGGGAGATGACCTGAAAACCCTGGCTGCAGAAGGGACAACACAAACATACGATAAAAAGGGAACACAACCACACACCAAGGTTAGAGAGGAGGGTATACAAGCTACAGGCCAAACATTAATATATTATCTCACAGGCAAACCCCACCCCCCTCCAACATTACACCACCTGGAGCCTTCCCACATTACATCACTCATAGCCCCTTCTACATTACATCACCTGGAGCTCCCTTCCAGAAGGCTCTCCCGCCTTCAGCCTGCCACACTTTCTGCGCGCAGTCCATTATGCCCTTGTAGGTCTGCTGTCCTTTGCGTGCCTTCACCTTATTACCGACAAGAGAGAAATATAAATATATCATGTCATGACACCATGGCAAATATGTTCCAACGTCTGATTGCACCCCCCCCCCCCCCCCCATCAGCTCTGGCAGCCACTTCAACCTCCCTAATAGCCACACCCACTTAGCAGCCCCTCACCTGCAGCCTCGTCTTGATGACATCAGCAGGGGTAACCAGAGCGGCTGCCGGGACCCCAGCAGTGAAGGCGGAGATAAAGAGGGTGGATGGTCGGTTGTAGCCGTTCTTGTCTGCCGTAAGTGTCTTCATGTGAGCATACGCAGGGAAGTATATGGCTGAGAATGGGATATCACGAAGAAAGCAGGCTGACGAGCCCTGAGGGGAGGAGGGATGGGAGGGGGGAGGAGGGGAGGGAGGGGAGGGGGAGGAGGGGAGGGAGGGAGGGGAGGAGGGCAGGGAGGGGAGGAGGGGAGGGATAGAGGGGAAAGACAGATATGAAGCTGGCAAACTCAAATGGCATAATACTTTAATGTTGAACTCTGCAGTTGCGTGCATTACAATGTAGCTCACCCAATGCCTCACCCTGTGAGGCCACACCCCTCACCCTGTGAGGCCACACCCCTCACCTTATAGAGGCCCATGAAGCCACGCCCCTCACCTTATAGAGGCCCATGAAGCCACGCCCCTCACCTTATAGAGGCCCATGAAGCCTAGCTCTTTGACCACCTGGACTGCACCAACACGTGCCGTGTCTGCCATTTCACCTGCCACCTGAAGTCTGATCTTGACTATCTCCAAGGGGTTGGTGAACATCACCTGAGACCCTCCTGCCTGTGTGTGTGTGTGTGTGTGTGTGTGTGTGTGTGTGTGTGTGTGTGTGTGTGTGTGTTCAATGAAACCATTCTACTACAAAACAAGTAACTATGTGTACGTATTAAATTATGATTGCCCCAAGATGTGTATAGATAATAAAATTGCTGATAATTGCCTTACCAATACGAGGTAAAAAAAATTCAACGATGCCGTAATGCAAGAAGAGACACACCTGCAATACTGGTAGCTGTAACTGCACAACGTGTTTGCCACCATCACCTTCCCCCCCTCCCCTCCCCCACCTACCTAACAATGCCCTACCCCCACTATAGGATAGGATCGTAGATTAAAGGGGGCAAAGATATACTGAAGGGGGCAAAGATATACTGAAGGGGGCAAAGATATACTGATTTCCATTAAGGATGTGAGCTAGGAGAACGCAATGTATTCGGTGGACTGGGGACTCACACAGCCTCCAGCAACTATCTCCTTCCACAGGGCCAGCTTGCTCTCGTCTTTACCCTTCAGGGCCTGTCGCAGTGTGTCGTTAACGGTCAACTTGATGGCCTTCTCCGGGGCCACACCCACCAGCTGAGGCAACAGTCCTAATGAGGAAACGGTAATCACAGGTAAGGGAGGAGGCATAGGGCTGGGGACCAGTGAAAAAAAAAAGGGATCACCACTGGAATATATCAAGGAATTTGATGGAGAACCAAATTAAGTTCAAAGCTTGAGCCTTTCTTATATCTCATCTTATATCAGAAGAGTCAGTTGAGTACTCCTTAAATCACCATTCAAACAGGGATTTAGGGGTAATGGATGACCAATTTTAATGAACAGGTACCGGTCTACAGAATAGCCAGTCAAGCCATCAGATTTCACCATTTCACGGTTATCATAACGAGTGTCGCATATTTAACAAAAGTTATACCATGACATGAATGTCACAGCTATCTCTAAACATGCAGAGTACCTTTGGCACAAATGCTAACTCCTTGCTCTGGTAAACATGCCCTATTGCATGTCTGGCTTGATGGAACAACTCCCTGGTACAATGAACATCTCCTTTTTGAACATTAATGGACGCTTTCAAATAATGCACTATATTAAACTAAGTGATCGCTAAGAAAACCTAGCATCAACAGGGTTACAAGCTTATTGAATAACGACGAAAGGTGGAAGGTGTGTGTGTGTGTGTGTGTGTGTGTGTGTGTCTTAGCTAGGATTCAGGGAGGGACAGGGGGGAGGGTTGACTCACCCCTGTACAGTCCAAAGAACCCTTCGTTCCTCACAACCTTCTTGAAGCAGTCTACGCTGTTCTTGTACATGATCTCACCAGCCAGGGACCCTCGCTGGTTTTGGAGACGTGTCTTCACCAGATCGATTGGATACACAGCAGTAGCTCCAGTAGCTGTCAACAATGCACAGGCATAAAAATATTTGAATTTCATTTCACATAAATGTGTGTGCATCCATCCTTCCTTACCCAAGTAACGTTTAGATTGAATCACTTAAAAATCTAAACAAAAATTAAATAACCAAGGGTACAACCACAATTTGATTACCAGATGTGGCAGGGTGTGTGTGTGTGTGTGTGTGTGTGTGTATGCATGTGTGTGTGTGTGCTTGTGTGTGTATATGTGTGTGTGTGTACGGCAATGCAAGGTACATTGTAAGTGTGTGTGTGCGTGTGTGTGTGTGTGGGTGTGCATGCATGTGTGTTTGTGTGTGTGGCAATACTAGGTAGGTGTGGTGTGTGAATGCACATGTTATGTGGTATATGAAGGTGTCCATCTTAGGAGGGCTTGCTGCCCACATAGGCTCCTCCTCCCCAGGCCGCCATTTTTAGGGGGTGTACAGGCATAACCAATGGCATCAAGGGTGCATAGTCTGAACTTATCCCAGCACACTGAATACGTGTGTGAACAATTGGGTACACAAGGCTTCCCCTCAGTGATGTAATTATCACAACACAGTGTGTGTGTATATATGAAGGTGTCCATCTTAGGAGGGCTTGCTGCCCACATAGGCTCCTCCTCCCCAGGCTGCCATTTTTAGGGGGTGTACAGGCATAACCAATGGCATCAAGGGTGCATAGTCTGAACTTATCCCAGCACACTGAATACGTGTGTGAACAATTGGGTACACAAGGCTTCCCCTCAGTGATGTAATTATCACAACACAGTGTGTGTGTATGTGTGTGTGTGTGTGTGTGTTCATCTCACCTCCTGCTATAGATCCTAGACCAAATCTGTAAATGCCTTCAGCAACGTGCATTAGGGTTGATTGTGAAGACTGAGGCTGTGAAGATGGAGGCTGTGAAGATCAAGGCTGAAGGTGAACAAACTGAGCAGTGATAACCAGGAGAAGGCTTCTCTTTCTCCCCCTTCCCTCCCCCCTCCTCACCACTTCCCATAAAATAACCACCACCTTGGTACCTTGGTCTCACTGGATTCAGCTGGTGGCCTGGTAATCAGTGCCTTGTATTGAGGTGATCGAGTGAGAAGACGATGGAAGTCATGAAGGGTTATGGCACTGGGGAGGGGGAAGAGTTATGGCACTGGGGAGGAGGCAGTGTTATGGTACTGGGGAGGAGGCAGTGTTATGGTACTGGGGAGGAGGCAGTGTTATGGTACAGGGGAGGAGGTGGTGTTATAGTACTGGGGAGGAGGCAGTGTTATGGTACTGGGGAGGAGGCACTGTTGTACTGGGGGGGAGGCAGTGTTATGGTACTGGGGAGGAGGCAAACACAAGCAAATAACACCCTCCCCACCCCCTCTCCCCCCCCCCTCTTGTCTTTCCCCCTCTTTCTTTCCACTTACCCTGTTTCCTTGTCCAGGTTGCACAGCTGAAACATGAGGGAAACTTGGAGAGGTGTTACCTGTGAGAACCTCTGAGCGTGCTTCAATATCTGAGCTGGAGGAAGCCATTATTTAGAGCATGACATCATAACTGTATGCGCACACACACACACACACAAACACACACACACACACACACACGCACACACACACACACACACACACACACACACACACACACACACCTTCAGTGACGGCTTTAGCAGGGTCTGTACCCACAGCTGATGCAACTATGTGCTCCAGAAGGTCCAAGTTACCCAACATCTGGTTGAATGCCTTGAAGTAAGGGAAGCTGACCTTGCATGCAGGAGATCCCCCTGCCACCTGTGCGTGCGTGTGCGTGTGTGTGTGTGTGTGTGTGTGTGTGTGTGTGTGTACATGTTGTATGTGGTGGGGTGTGTGAGGATGTGGGACGTGGGTTTAAACATCAAAGCAACAAGGCAGCCCAAAACAAGTGGGAAACACGTTTGGGCCAAATGGGTTAGGATTAGGAGTGGTTGGGACAAGCTGAGGAGGTGGAGTGGTGTGAGGAGTGAGGGTCACAACTCACGGACAGCAGGTTGTCTTGGACGTAGGAGGACATGCGGAACCCTCTGATCTGACTCATGATGTGCACAAACTGGAGTGCGTCGACCATCCCCTGTTTGGAGGCATCTTGCTTGGAGAAGGCTTGTCTACAGTGCTCTGTTGGAACGCTCTGAGGAGGAGGAGGTGGTGGAGGAGGAAGAGGAGGAGGAGAAAGATGGTTGAGACGTGAGGTGGTAGAGATGAGGTGTAGGTGTGGGTACAAGAAAATGGGATGGAGCACATGGTCATGAGGGTACAATAAGGAGATGTGCGGTCCAAGGGATTAGGGGATATGTGTCGTACAACTAATGATACTGTGAAAGGGTGTGGTCAACAAACCTGAAGGAGCTGGCAGAGCTCGTAGTAGTTAAGGCTACGGATTTTGTCTTCTCCGAAGTACTCTTTAAGTAACGGGGAGTCGAAATCGAAGGGGATGTTCTTGTGGATAATGGTGGAGCGAACTATTTTTTCGAAGTCGGCTGTGTACATGAGAGGTGATATATATATACACTCATATCACCATCCTCCTCACACAATGTGACACCATCCCCCCCCCACACACACACTAGTTGTCTTACCAAAGGAGACGTTCCCCACGTTCCCCACATCAAAGAGCTTGAAGGCTAGTTGGTTGACGGCATCAGGAGAACAGAGCAGACCTTCAAACATCTGAAATTCCATGAAAGAAATAAACCTACAACATATGTGTGGTGTGTGAAAGAGCGAGAGAGAGAGAGAGAGAGAGCGAGTTACAACACACCACACACGCACAAAAACACACGCACGCAAATAAACAAGCGAAAGAAACACGCAAGCAAGCGCCGCCATCCCTAATTCGTCCGCTCACTTTCTCTTAGTTGTGTCTGCCAACCCCGCGAACAGTTCGATGGTCTCCGTATTCCCCCGCTGGTCGACGAGTCCAAGATAGCGACACACGAAGTCTTCGTGTGACATAAACCATTCGCCATTGCGCTGGACTGAAGCGTACTATGCGGTGTAGCAACATATGCTTAAAAAAAGGACCCCTACTGCACTAAAATGTATCCACAATACCTTTCTAAAGACTTTTTCCAAGTCCTCTTTTTCGGCGCGCTTCAGTGTCCACCACATTGTGCGAACGTCCTGGATGTCGACCATGTTCACACGTACGCGTGCAAGGCACGAGCTTTGTTGCTCCGCAAATGAAAACAATAATATAAAATTATAAATTTGAAAATTTTAATACGGGGGAGGGGCCGACAAAAAAAACAGCATTCTGTTTGACTGCTGCAGCACGGAACCAGTGTAGGAACAACCCTAAAAGGTGCTAAATGTGACTGATTATCTCCATATCATAATATTATTATGGTGACAGCTACCTTGATATGTAAGTCATATTTGTCATGAATAATGGTATAGAGAGGTTGCAGTGTCATCCCGGGAAGATCGGCGGCCATGTTTTTTGGTGTCCCCTGTTCTGTTTACAGGTTGTAAACAAGCCGTTACATTCTGTAACAGAACTGGAGACACCAAAAAACATGGCCGCCGATCTTCCCGGGATGACACTGTAACCTCTCTATATTTCCCATACCGATTCAGCGCAAGAGGTACAGAAGTGTCATTGTGTCGCCTATACACTTTTAATAATTATGCTATTAAATGTCAGTCTTAGTCCATCTCACCCCCATTGCCTCATCTATGCCCGTACTGGGGAAGGTAGGGGAGGCGATTGATGGGCGCATTAATATATATAGCATTGAATGTATAAACCGCATATTTCCGGATAGCGCTCGTTTTGTGATTTACTGGCTTACACAATGTTCTATAAATAGAAAATGCTGGCATGTCATGTAATTAGAACCGGCCTTTAAAAAAATGCCGGAATTCCAGTGGAATTTTTTTTGACAGCCCTAAATAGGTCCCATCATAAATTAACATCCCAAACACATTTAGGGTAATTAGTACGTGCGGGCTTCTGCAGCCGCCCCTTCTGTCAAGCCAAGGATTGCAGGGCACCAAAATTTTCTGTGATAGGTGCATAATTTATGGCGAACGTCGAAGTACCGTCTTTCAGATTGGCCAGAAAAAGACAACTGAAAACTGTCAGACTCTAGGTCAGTCTGGGGACCCGATGGATGTTTGTAGCAGAGATAATATAATCTCTGTTTGTAGTACAACCATCAGTCGAGTTCCCAGTAGTTTCGTCCCCAGACCCATGTTACGCAGCAGCGGATGGATTACATCACCGCTACGCGAACAGTGGTATCCATCCGCTGTAGCATGGGTCTGGGGACGAGACTAGGTTCACACAAGTAAAACACTACATAGGCGTTGGATGCGGGGGGGGGGGGGGGGGGGGGGGGGGGGCTCAGCCCCCTCACATTTTGTGCCCATATTTATTAAGATCGGTTAACTGATTCAAGAAGAGAGACAAAGACAAAGCACACCCACACCCACTTATGAATAACCACACCTACTTATGAATAAATAATTTCAGCCCCCCCCCCACTTTTTGAACCGTTCCTACGCCACTGCGCTAGGCAACATGTTGTATGGCTACCTTAACTCTTAAAATCGCAGACGGGCAGCAGCGCAGCCGTTGTGCTTAGGAATCATAGAACCATGCAAACAAGCAAGCATGAAGGTTAAAAAAGGTTTTTTGGTGGAATTTGGAAATTTCTCAGAGGTCATTTTTGTATATACGGTGGGTATAGGGTTAGGGTTATTTCTGAGTGGCATTTTTTTTAAACACTGCACGACTTCAGTAGTAAGTTAAGGGTGCCCATCGTCGACCGATCCTATTCACTTGTGAAGGGATTCGAGTGAGAGCGTGCCTGTTGCGAGGATACAAGTTATAAACGCTATGAAGAGACACGCTCAAACACAAGACGAATGATGATTGAATGGTTTAGCTAGTTGGGGCGAAGCCCGGCCGACCTTCACGTTTTGGCAAATGGTCGAGTATCAAAGTTTGTACCATCTGCATGACTCGGATAGCGAGTGTGGGCTATTATCACATATGTGGGCTATAGCCACGTACGCTATCAGATGGGTATATATACCCAACCTTCCGCCAAAACGCCGGCAAAGATCGGGCTTCGCACAAGTATGCTTTAGCATAATACATTTGTCAGTTATATGTAGCGTAGTAATATTCTAAGTTACTTGTACATGCAGTGCTGCTTAAGTTACCCGTGAAACGGAAAAACCGTCACAAGTACGCCGCATGATCTGAGCCAACTTCACTGTGTTTAATTTCGGAGAATAACAGAAACCATTTATATACGAAGGGCCATCGCGAGATATATATCTATATGCCGGGATACTAAAGATGAAAATAGTAACGTAGAGTCCCCCAACAGCTTGCTATATGCAAGTTGTCTCAATGCGCATGCACACCATAATCAATAGTCACGTATACTTGACCTCATCTTTGGAGGGACTGTCACGTGATTCTAACGCAATGTAGGGTTTTTGCCCAGGAGCGTAGCTATCATAACTGCTCAACATAGGGAGTGTTAGAAGCTCCTTCTTGTAGTTGAAAAGGAAGTAGGCTTCGCACTGCAACGCTTCTCCGACGCGGGCGCGGACCTCGCACTCGGTCAACACGCACTGAACGGACTCTCTCGTGTAGTAATCCGGGTGATCTTCCAGCTTATCCAGTGCCACCAGCATCCTGCCGTCCACCTCGTAAATTTCTCCGTACACTTCCTGTATATTCATCGTCAAAGGGTCCTACATATCATCATATGATCAGACAATCCTAACCTGACCCAGCCCTTCTGCTGGAAGGAGGAAAGGTATGTTGTAGGAACTGGCTACCACCAGCGGGTATCTCTTTGCGAGCCTAGCCTTGCCCACAAAAACTGATAGTCCATTATCGGCGTCTTTGAGAACGTGGTGGTTCGGCTGTCCTTCCAAAAGGGTACCATATACGAAAATTTTACGAAGCGCCATCACGGTTGACCGGAGCATCTGATAAATTACTAAAGCAACGTACTACCGTAAATATGCAACTGCTATATGAATTCAATCAAGCTGTTTATTTTATTTTATTTACACGAGAGAATTATTATATTTCTTTTGAGTAGGCAGGGGCGTGGTTACGGGACGGTCTTCAGTCACCTCCCTCAACACTGCTTGAAACTGGTCGTCATAGCGAGGTCCCAGCGTCCACAGCTTCTCAAGCTGGTAGTGGTTGCGAGCAGCTGGCAGCATGAAGTGAACAACCATATCACCTGTAGAGAAAGAAAAAAAAACACACACACACACTCGGGGAGTTAAGACTGCAGCAAAGTGAATTCATAAACCACTTGACACTTACATGCACACATAGCTTTAAGATACCACACCAAATAGCCGTATTGTGGCAGTGAAAAGGACCTTAACACATATTTAAGGGAGACTATGTCCTCTACAACTTCTTTCTTACTCACTGGAAACTAGACTGTCCATCATGGATTTACAGTGGTCTGAATGGTTAGTTATGCGCACATTTTAAATAAGTTGTATGCATCAAATTTGATGCTCCTTCCTGGAAAATGTCTCCTTTTCGTTGTAACAATCCCTTACAATTATGGTGTGTGACTGCGATTATTATGAACGATGGATGATTTGTGAGGTACTTATTCCTTGCCCCTTTACACAAACATATCCCACCTCCCTGGTGCTCCCACCCCAATAAGCCATGCTCGGTGATAGGATACCATCATTGGCTGAAATCCCAACTCCTTTCACATACTTACGATTTAGTATTACATGATCCTCCAGCTTACTGTACCTGACCAGCTGAGAGGCTATGTGAGCCTGCTTCAGCTTACACTCATGTACAAGTACAGGGATCAAGGGGAAAATTTTTACTAACTAACTAACTAACTAACTAACTAACTAACTAATATGGAAGCAGATTGACAATGGTTAATAATGAAAATGTTCCCTTTAAACCTGCAAGTTATAATTTTATAGACCTATACATGAATATGGTGAATCATTTCATGGGTAAAAAAGTTGATGATATGGGCAAATTATCAATTTTATTTCCAGCAGGTAATTGAATCCACCAGTATATTAAGAATTGCTAACTATGTCTACAGTTCAGTGAATATTTGGTTTGTTCTCTGTTCATATGGGTTTGCTAAAAAAATTAGTTTTTACGTAATGACCTACACCATCTTGCGTCTGGAGGTTAAAGGTTAACAACAACACAACAACACACCCTGTCTGTTGGGGAATAGCATGTGAACCTTAGGGACCTATTACTCAAGGTATTTTCCCACGAGAAGGGGAGGGGTTAAAGTATGATGATGTAGCAGATCAAGGTTTCACAGACTGTTATCAGTGATCATGGATTAAACTCACCAATATCCCCCCAATTAATAGCACACCCCACCAATAGCACACACACACCAATAGCACACCCCCACCAATAGCACACACACACCAATAGCACACCCCACCAATAGCACACCCCACCAATAGCACACCCCACCAATAGCACACCCCCACCAATAGCACACCCCCACCAATAGCACACACTCACCAATAGCACACACACCAATAGCACACCCCACCAATAGCACACACACACCAATAGCACACCCCCACCAATAGCCCACCCCACCAATAGCACACCCCCACCAATAGTACACCCCACCAATAGCACACACCCCACCAATAGCACACCCCACCAATAGCACACCCCACCAATAGCACACCCCCACCAATAGCACACCCCACCAATAGCACACCCCCACCAATAGCACACCCCACCAATAGCACACCCCCACCAATAGCACACCCCACCAATAGCACACCCCCACCAATAGCACACCCCCACCAATAGCACACCCCCACCAATAGCACACCCCCACCAATAGCACACCCCACCAATAGCACACCCCACCAATAGCACACCCCACCAATAGCACACCCCACCAATAGCACACCCCACCAATAGCACACCCCACCAATAGCACACCCCCACCAATAGCACACCCCACCAATAGCACACCCCCACCAATAGCACACCCCACCAATAGCACACCCCCACCAATAGCACACCCCACCAATAGCACACCCCCACCAATAGCACATCCCACCAATAGCACATCCATTCACACCACCTTCACTGTTAAACCATCCATTAACTGTTATCGTGACATGGTAACTGATATTACCCTTACTAGGGGACCAAGTGACAAACTCACCCAAGTCCACCACCATCCAATCATCGGAGTCTGACCCTTCCACATGTACGTTTCGTCTCCTCTTTGGTACAACACCTTTCACCTGTGTGTGTGTGTGTGTGTGTGTGTGTGTGTGTGTGTGTGTGTGTGTGTGTGTGTGTGTGTGTGTGTGTGTGTGTGTGTGCACTATGATAAAGTTGTGGAGTGGTTTTGCATTTCCATTTTGATAATTTACTACATTTGATTATGTATGTCATTTACTTCAGCAATTATGTAAATTCAGGATCACAGCAGTGGAGAGGTTTTTATAACACATGTTTCAAGTTTTCAACATTATATGTCCTCTAAAGCATATCTCTTACGCATTAGACTGTCCATCATGACGTTACAATGACTCATCATTCGTCATTTCTAAACTTTGCTAAACCTTTTTAATGATCCCCTCCCCCTCCCCCACTTCTGCGTGACATACTTTATGAACGGCCCCTAAAGTCCTCCCCCCCCCCCCCCCCCCCCCCCCTCCGTCCGCAGCAACGATTCCATATGAGCATACGTCATACCTTATACTCACAGGTGCATTAGATCACACCCCTCAATGTTTAGCTTACCTCGTCCACCAAAGAGTGCGCTATCTTCGATATGTGTCTGGGACCCTTCCCACTGCACGTGACAAAATACTGCACGTACTGCCTCTCCGGGGGAACGTTGATGACGCATATGTCCTGGGCGTTTTCCCCTCGCAGAAATTCGACCAATTCCGCTATCGTCATGGCGGAGGTCCTTCGTGGTCTCTCAGCTCCTCCCGCCTCTTCTTGGATTCTCTCCGCCGACTTCAGGACGCTAATGTTTGCCAGCAGCTTTTCCAGGTCGTAGTCCCGCCCGTCATCCTGTTCGGTTCCGTCCGCGGTAAGGGTACGATTGGCATTGTCCGCGGCCTTCGGGGTATGTCCGTGCACATAACCAGTTACTATGTTTTCCCACTTCGTGGGGTCAAGCTTGCCGGATTTCGGGCCTTCTGCGTCTCCTTCCTCGTCAGGTTGAAGCGGCTTGTCTCCGCTGTTGCGCGAGGGTGCGTGGGTGTGGAATCTATTGCTATCCGTCCCATACCCAAGCAGAGCTTCGCACACGTGGTTGCGGAATGTCACGTGACCAGATGCTGTATCTGCGTCCGGACACGACGGCCTTAAAATGCGTGCACAGCGAACGCGGGCGCCACTGCAAAGTACTCGACCAAACATGACATGCTTTTTATTAATGAGAATAATTAATTATAATTGGTAAGTACCTCGTACCCAGCGCAGTAGTAACTGAAGTTTAAAAAATAAAATAAATAATACACACATTTTTGTAACAATGCAACATGCAATAGGCAACGCGTTGCGCGCGACACTGCAAATTCCAGTAGTATCATTAAGTTGTATGCATGCAACCTGCTGTGATGGCATTGGTCCAGGAACCGGCCATAGTTCAGCGTGTCAATTACGTACTCTGGTGATTGCTGTAACTTACGACTGCATGCTTAAATATGCAGTTGGCACAGCTGTCTGTAAAGATTCGCACAGACAGGTCAAAGGCATTGTCATTTTATTGTACAACTGAGTCTGTGGTTGTGGCACGACCTTTTAACAGCAGTCAACTCTGTATTGTCATTTTTCAATGGGACCGGACCGACAATATAAAGTTAGACGACTAGACAGTGCTCATCACTAATCAGTGGCGTGGGCAGGGAGGGACGATGCCCGCCCATAAATATAGGGATGGGGCGAGGAGGCGCCCCTGGCCGCCCCTGGCCGCCCCTGGTCGCCCCAGGCAGCTGTATGCATGCATGTGCATAAAATATTTGCTACATGCATGCGAGTACAATTGTCGTATGGATTCATTAATAAGTATAATGTACAGTACGTCGGTAGTATATATCATTCACGTACCGGGTGTTGACGTTATAGAGCTCTTTCATGGTCACATGACACGTGGGTTTTAATTGCTTTATTGTCCGCCATATTGGTGCTCGGTTTATGGGCTTATGGTACTTTTGATACGTATAACTCGCGCTCCGAGGACACAAGTAAAAATCATATGTTTGTGTTAGACCACAATAATAAATATTTAAACGACACTCTGAAGTAATGTTACGTACCAAAACTAAGCATAAGCCCATACTTCTCCATTGTAAACGAGCACCAATATGGCGGACTAATCAAAAGATGAATGCTATTAAGTCACGCGATGAAACAGCGCTATAGAGCTGTTTCATGGTCACATGACGCGTGGGCTTTAATTGCGTTAATTGCTTTATTGTCCGCCATATTGGTGGTCGGTTTACTATGGAAATATATGGGCTTATGCTCGGTTTTGGTACTTTTGATACGTATAACTCGCGCTCCGAGGGCACAAGTAAAAATCATACTTTTACAAATGTTAGTCATGTGTTAGACCACAATAATATATATTTAAACGACACTCTGAAGTAATGTTAAGTACCAAAACCAAGCATAAGCCCATACTTCTCCATTGTAAACGAGCACCAATATGGCGGACTGATTTGAATGCTATTAAGTCACGCGATGAAAGTGCTGACGGACCAGATGTCTGGCGTAGAAAGCGTAAAAAGTCCGGAGCAGCTTTTTGAAAGCCAAGATGAGGCCTCACGCCCCGTTATCGAAAGTCTGATTCCAACCTGTCAATGTAAGTTCAGACTTTCAGGCTAAAGACGGTGTCGGAGCAGATTCTGTCCCCCCGCAGATTTTGTCCCCCCGGACATAACCTGCTAGCGGAAATTGTCCCCCAAGGACATAATCCGCTAGCAGATATTGTCCCCCCCCCCCCCCCCCCCCCCCCCTAGTCTCGTCCCCAGCCTGATATGCATTCGCAATATACAGTCTGGTGAACTCCTGTACATATTTCTGTCCTGCGATTACATAACATTGCAACCCAACGTCGGGAGGAATGCAGTGACGTATTTATGAACGTAATTAGCAAAGCAAGAATGCAATTAATTATAGAATTTCAATTTGACGAAGCTGTGTGGCAAAGACTTAAAGGAGGAACATCGTCGGCATTTTGTTTGTTCAGTATCCACCTCTACTATGATAGCAATAGATACTGCACTGTGGCATGAAGGTCGCGGCTATCTCGAGTTTTGGCCAAGACACGGCCATCTAACAAGCCAACACACGGCCATCTAACCGGTCAACACGCGGCCATCTAAGCGGTCAACACGCGGCCATCTAACAAGCCAACACACGACCATCTAACAGGCCAACACACGGCCATCTAACAAGCCAACACACGACCATCTAACAGGCCAACACACGGCCATCTAACAAGCCAACACACGACCATCTAACAGGCCAACACGCGGCCAACTAACAGGCCAACACGCGGCCAACTAACAAGCCAACACACGACCATCTAACAAGCCAACACACGACCATCTAACAGGCCAACACGCGGCCAACTAACAGGCCAACACACGGCCATCTAACAAGCCAACACACGACCATCTAACAGGCCAACACGCGGCCAACTAACAGGCCAACACACGGCCATCTAACAAGCCAACACACGACCATCTAACAGGCCAACACGCGGCCAACTAACAGGCCAACACACGGCCATCTAAGCGGTCAACACGCGGCCATCTAACAGGCCAACAAAAATGGCGTAACAGAGTGACTTTCCATACCCAGTTGGAAGGCAAACGAAGCCATCCCGACCACCGAGAACGTCTGCCACTATTCGTAGCTGTTCGTCTTTCAGTGTAAAATAACCCATCCGCTGTCTTAACAGCTAGCTGAACACCCTCCATTGTCATCGGTTACGAATAACTTTAAACAATAACTGAGGTATGCAATTATTGCATGCCTCGAATCTGATTGGTGTCCCAACATTCCGGGACGACGGGACAGAAATTTGTACAGGAGTACACCAGACCCTCTTTTCACGTAGCGGTGATGTAATCCATCCGCTGCTGTGTATGAGGGTCTGGGAACGAGACTACCCCCCCCCCTCCTCCCCCCGGTCGGCCTCCAATCGATGCTTGGCCGTCCGGGTTTTTTTTTGTCGGTGTCAGGTCCTATAAGCCCCGCCCGCTTTTTGCATCGAGCCAGAAAGTTAAGTTTATATCACACACCCTCCCCCTTTCCCTTTCCCCCCCTTCAGTCCCGCAGTGCTATCAATCGCCAGACGTCCTGGCTGCGGCCCTGAATATTGTCCCCTCCGCCCTTCTAAGTTGCACGTGGTGCGCTTTGCAGCTGATATTAGCTATTAGCTTTCAGTAGTCAGCTGCAGCATTATGGATGAAGAAGAGTACGATCACGATGCTATTTTCAGCGTTCTGGAGTATGGTACTTAGTTACCTTCTGCATAGCATCACAAGGACCTAAAGCGAGCTCAAGTGTGTGGACTATGCGGTCGATAGCGGCGTATACTGTACCGCAAAAAGGATAAAGAAAGAGGGAAAATGGAATATCTTCAAGTTCCTAGAGGCGTAGAAGAAATAGAACGAATCCGTCATTCATGCCGATGGGGAGGGGTGGGGGGCGGGGGGCTGGGGGGCTGGGGGTGTTACTCCTGGCCTCACTATGGCTCTGTTACCCCAGGCCTCACTAGAGCTAGCTCTGTTACCCCTAGCCTCACTAAGGCTCTGTTACCCCTGGCCTCACTATGGATCTGCTACCCCTGGCCTCACTATGGCTCTGTTACCCCTGGCCTCACTATGGATCTGTTATCCCTGGCTTCACTATGGCTCTGTTACCCCTGGCCTCACTATGGCTCTGTTACCCCAGGCCTCACTATAGCTCTGTTACCCCTAGCCTCACTAAGGCTCTGTTACCCCTGGCCTCACTATGGATCTGTTACCCCTGGCCTCACAATGGCTCTGTTACCCTGGCCTCACTATGGCTCTGTTACCCCTGGCCTCACTATGGATCTGTTATCCCTGGCTTCACTATGGCTCTGTTACCCCTGGCCTCACTATGGCTCTGTTACCCGGGCTGGCCTCACTATGGCTCTGTTACCCCATGCAGGCCTCACTATGGCTCTGTTACTCCTGGCCTCACTATGGCTCTGCTACCCCTGGTCTCACTATATGACTCTGTTACCCCTGGCCTCACTATGGCTCTGTTACCCCTGGCCTCACTATGGCTCTGTTACCCCAGGCCTCACTATGCATGGCTCTGTTACCCCTGGCCTCACTATGGCTCTGTTACCCCAGGCGCCTCCCTATGGCTCTGTTACCCCTGGCCTCACTATGGCTCTGTTACCCCTGGCCTCACTATGGCTCTGTTACCCCTGGCCTCACTATGACTCTGTTACCCCTGGCCTCACTATGGCTCTGTTACCCCTGGCCTCACTATGGCTCTGTTACCCCTGGCCTCACTATGGCTCTGTTACCCCTGGCCTCACTATGGCTCTGTTACCCCAGGCCTCACTATGGCTCTGTTACCCCAGGGCTCGCTATGGCTCTATTACCCCTGCATGGCCTCACTATGGCTCTGTTACCCCTGGCCTCACTACTCTTCCAGGACCTGTGTGTGTGACTGAGATACTGATTTATTGTTTGATTAAACCATTTCCAGCTTTTCTCGTATATAATTAATATGTATACTATAGCGTTTGACGATCATTTCACCATACGAAGCTGCATGCCTACACGCTCGCTAATCAAACGCAATGGATTTATTGTTGGGGAGGGGGGGGGGGGGGGGCACACATTCTGCGGAGGAGGGACAGAATCCGCTAGCAGAACATGTCCCCCCTGTCGCGGACAGGGTCCGCTAGCGGATTGTGTCCCCCCGGACAGAATCCACTAGCGGATTGTGTCCGGGGGGACACTTTGGGCGGGGGGGACAAAATCCGCTATGACAACCGTACCATTCGTACCGACTTAGTAACTGTATGTCAAGCATGCACATAATTAATGACGTTGGCAATCCTTAATTAGGCGTCGAAAAACTCAATTCTGACCCACATGGTGATCGTGTTGAAGATGGAAGCCACTCCACATTTTTAAGAACAGATATTGGCGCGCATGCGTGTGGATGCCTAATGTGTATCAAGCATCAATAATTATAATTGATTTGATGCGGTGCTTTTAAAAAGGGTGCACACTGCCTTATAATATTTAGCTGACTAAAACATCACGTGTTGCGGTGGGATAATACCTGTTGCGTTGCTTATTTAGTTTCTCATCATTCTGATAAAAAGCATATTATAGCAATTGCATTGAGGGGGTAGTCTCGTACCCAGACCCTGGTTCCCACAGCTGCGGGTGGATTACATCACGTAGCGGTGATGTAATCCACCCGCAGCTGTGGGAACCAGGGTCTGGGTACGAGTCTATTGAGGGGGTTATTGGGTTTTTCTTTTTAGCCACTACTAATGCGAAGGAGGGCTGGCGCAAATATAGTAGTTTTGTTTGTCATCAGTATCGCGATAACAACGTGCGGGGAATATATGGAGATATACACAGACGAATCGACGGAGAAGGACGGAAGAGAATTCATGCGGGGCTCCCCATGCATGCTCCCATCCAGACAGGAGGGGACGCCTCCCACCCCCCGCGGCTCCACTGTCATGGGTTAGATCACCCTCTATACCCGATACGTTGTGCGCTGTGTTCACAATATTTTCACCATGTGGAGAGCAAGCGATTAATCATATTTATAACACCATCATAACTTTCAGACAACACTGCATGAGTTAAGCAAACGGCTTCAAGTTAAAGCTTGTATATGGTAACTTCCTTTCCGACACGTTCGAAGAACTTCACGCTACCATCAGGGGGCGGGGCGGTGATAGTAATCAAAATAATGGCGCGGTAGTACAGGTTAACCGCTTACCGATTCGTCTGCACTTTCTCAGAGGTGGGCACGGGGCCCTTATGCAAAAAACCTGAACTAGTTCGCATATAGTATTTTTGGGACACCCGCCGTTATCAATACAAGAGGGCTGGCAGTATGGCTTCCCTGTGGGCTCATAAACCTTGCACTCGGACGAAGCGGCACATCTTGCTGTTGCACATGGATCTGTAAATGTAAAACGGCATTCATGATGGACTATTAATTTTAGTCCGGTGTATACTTATATGAAATATAATATACCTCTTCTGGGACACTTATCAACGGGCACACATCTATTGGTGGTTTGGTCGATCACCTGACCGGAAGGGCATTCGCATCTCTCCACGCATACTAGGATGCAACGAGGATTCGGAATTGTACAATTCGCCGGACATGATGATCCGCAAGGTGTGAAAACCTGTCCTTCTACGGGACAGGCTGCATGTTCAAAGAAAAGCACGTCACTGAGGATAAAATTTAGCGCGCGGATTTATGCATGTTCTGGGCATCACAGCTTACCGCAGGAATCGGTGACTTCCTTCCCGGAGGAGTCAAAGAAGCGAGCATTGCAGCCACCGCAGAAGTTAGCGACGCAGGTAGCCTCCGGAAGAGCGGGGCACGAGCTCACCGTGCAGGGATCAGCCTTGCACTGTGCCTCAGGGATGTTTGGAGGACATGCCGTTGGGAGATCTGTGCATGGTATAATTAAAAATAAAATTATAATTATATATAATATTATATATTTATAATTATATATATCATATAGCGGCGGTTAGAACTGGTCCAAAGCAGGAACTTTGATCCATGAGTAAACATACTTACGTCCTCTCATAGCCAAGTTACTTGCTGAGGTCGAATGAAAGACACTGAAAAGCGCTATGCACAAAATATGAGTCACGTGCATAAAAGCCATGGATGATCGGTCGGGGTTTATGCGGTGTCCAGCCGATATAGGGTTTATATATCGCTATGGAAGTGGGATGGCACAAGAGAACAAAAGAGACCACCATTGTCTTACGTGTTTCATTAACGAAGTCTAATGAAGCCACTATAGATGATTTCGACGAATTATTAAAAGGGGCGAGCCCACCATATAAGGCCATGTTGCCAACCAATTACGTTAATTACCGAACGGTACAGCTACGATACAGCTACCCCCTACCCCCCCCCCCCCCCCCCCCCCCCCCCTCCCTTTTAATATTTCGCCAAAATCATCTATTGACCATGGTTGGTAAAATAAGTGGCGCGGGAGTTTAGAGCTGAATTACCACACCGTGTGGTAATTAAATTGACGTTAAAACTTGATGTCCGACAACAACAATAAAATATTTGCTGACGCGGACATCAAGCCATATCATATTATTTCGAGGAAGGACTGAGCATCAAAGCTCAGCTGCAAAGCAAGTAGTTGCAGTCCGGGGGCAATGCGGTGGACAGGGAACCCCCCCCCCCCCCTTCCATTCCGGACCGAAGTTTGTAGTGAATGACCATATGTGTGAGTGTGTGTGATTTTTGTAATTGATAAATTTAAAACTATTAAATTCACTCATTCGATGTGATGCGAGATAGCAAAACCACCTATGTGAGTGTAGCCATCATGGGCGCCCCCAGCTCTTCTTGGAGGGGGGGGAGGGGGGGGGGGGGCCAGAGGTGAGGGGGAGCGACGCCAATTATAGGGAGGGAAGGCGCATGTACGTGGAAATACTGGACAGGGTTAAATAATTTAACAGGCATTTATTACAAGGGGGGAGGGGGCACCATTGAGTCTCAAACGGGGGGCCATGACCCTCCTCCCCCCGGGGGGCACCATGGCCGTTCCTATTCTCAACAATAACCTTTGTCTATGGTTAGAGTCAGCCATGGATCCAGGATTTCACTATGGGGAGGGGGGAGGGGAGCACATTGACAATGAAGCCAGTGAGTGGCCTTGTGGATGTTTTGTGCTACTGGCCATAGGACAGTGCTTAGTAAGAAACATTACAAAGACAGAGGTACATTGTATGTGACCATGCTTTGGGTTGTGTGAATATGTATGCATATACAGCTGGAGAAACAATATAAGTGCTCGCACACACCACCCACAACACATGCACAGTGCATGGTTATATGTAGATCACATACATGTGCATGTACCTGTCTTTGTAATGTTTCTTACTAAGCACTGGTCAATGGCCAGTAGCACAAAACAGGATGCCATGGTGATTGATGGCATGAAGGCTGGCAATCATCACTCACATACACAATGGCAAAGATGCTGGCGTATGTATTGCTTAAAATAAGTACTACTATCCTGGAGCCATTTGTCTGACCTCTTTCCCTTGAAAGGTGTACATAAAACCCACAACTAATAACAATTCTCCCACATGTCACCACTCCTAATTAAATAGGCAGTACTTATGAAACCACAAAGACCTGTGAGTTTCACACAGCATCTAATACAAGCACCAGCCCTTCTTCAACTGTCCATATTTGATACATTTGATACACAAATATGCAAACTTGTGTCAGCACCACACCACAACTTTACGGAGTAGCAAGCATTTTATGATGACCACACAAAGCATTCCATTTGAATAGTTGTTCTCCTGGTGGAGGCTGGAAGGGTGACTGGCACAGTCCATGAGGTACATCACATTGTTGGGTATGATGCATCATGCCGAACAATGTGGTAGTCTACCAGGCAGTTATGTAGGTAGTCCACTGAGCCTGGAACCAGAGCTGCTGGCAGACCAATGCCACCTGGATGTATACCTCCACTCAACCATCAGGAGTTTATTCTGACCAATCTGATGGGAAGGGGGAGGGGGAGGAGGCTCCGAGAGTACGCTATCAGAATGTTCTTCCCATCACTGCCACTTCCTCCCTGTCACCTTCCCCCCCCCCTCTCCCCATCAAATCACAGTGATGGGGAAAAGAGGGCAGGGGTGGGGAGGAGGGACTGATGGGGAAGAGGGGAACAGTACAGCACAAACAAAAGCCTGACCATCTCTTGAGCAATGTTCTCTCCACATTGTCATTATCTAGGAGCACGTTGCCATTCTTACTGCTGTGACAATGTGCCAACGTCTGTTCAGTGTAGGGATACAGGTAACGTGTAGGAGATGTGTGTGCTCCCAATGGGGAGAGGGGGTGGACATTTCACCTCCCTTAACTAAACCCACACCCCTTCCTTCTACTTCCCTTAACTAAAATGACCTGACAGGGCCAGAGATTGCAGGAGAGTTTAAAACACTATGAGTGAGGACCAATGGACACATACATATAGGACCAATGGACACATACATATAGGACCAATGGTGTAGGACCAATGGACACATACATGTAGGACCAATGGACACATACATGTAGGACCAATGGACACATACATGTAGGACCAATGGACACATACTTGTAGGACCAATGGACACATACTTGTAGGACCAACTGACACATATGCATGGGCGTACACAGCCTTCAGGAATGGGGGGGGGGGGGGGGGGGGGGGGGGGGTTGAATTTGGTTAATACAATAACATACATGCTTCATACGGTATACTTTTGTTCGTGATAAAATTGATTTAAAAAACTCAATAGTGAAGGTGACCTCACTTTGGCGAGGTGGTGGGGGGGGGGGGGGGGGGGGGGGGGGCTTGTCGAACCCAATGACCCCCCTCACCCCCCTCACCCCCTCCTAGTATCAATGGACACATACGTATATTTGATGCCTATATATATAGCTTCAAGCCTGGATATACATGTATGTTCACACTTGGAGCCGGTTTTTGATGACATTCGCGCATTAGCCTTAATAATACATATATGAATGTACATAATAATATAAGCACTGTAATATCTCTATCGTAAGACATCTAGCTGGTTAACAAGACTAGTATAAAATTGTGGCCCGATGACGATATATTATGAAATCTATATGGATATCCAATTTCCACAGAAATGAAGTCATTCCAGAGTTTGAAAAACAACACGATTGAGGTCCCTTTTCGCGGAAAAGATGTCATGCACATATAGGTGCGGGGTAGGAAGTGCACGCGCGTGCATCCGTACCAGGAATAGCACATATGCAGGGCCAAACAAAGCAGCTTAACAATTGCGGCCGGAGGAAATCATACTGCGACTGTTTACACAAAGCACTATACATTTTCCCTATAGGAAATCGTACATGTACCGGAATATAGCGAACGCTAAATTATCGATCGTACCGCGTGTTTAAAAACATGCACAGCATGCATATCCGCGTCATGTGCTTTCTGGGGTGCTCAAAAGCACTTTTTTCGCACCTGCTACATGACGTGAATCATATTCTACCACAATGTGTGGGAAATTGCAACCCATTACCATATACCTGCATGACAACAATAATCGTTGAGAGATCTGAAATTAGGAGTTGCTCATCCTTGTACCCAGTCCCATCGTTATGTTCTCCTCTTCCTCCTCCTCCTCCTCCTCCTCCTCCTCCTCCTCCTCCTCCTCCTCCTCCTCCTCCTCCTCCTCCTCCTCCTCCTCCTCCTCCTCCTCCTCCTCCTCCTCCTCCCCCTCCTCCTCCTCCTCCTCTACCTCCTTCTCCTCCTTTATCTTGCGATAGGTTGATTACATGTGGTGCTATATGATTACATTAAGCTTTTAATTAAATAAGAACATGGCGCCATAGTCACAATAACTGTGAAATATCAGCACGAGCTTTACCATTATCAAACTAAGATATTTCGCACATCACAGCTTTAGTTACGAACAGATAGCTAGAACGACCAAAAGAAGCAAGCTGTTGCACGCAATCATTGCTATATGGTGCCAATCCAGAAACACAACGAGCTTCAAAGAGGCCAAGTTAACCAACACTTATCAATATTTTTTTCAGAGGCACATTGGTTTTATAATCGATAATAATAACAAAGAAACTGGATAAGTAAAGTATATTCCATGCAGTTTGAACAAAGATGGTGGGATATAGGAAATGTGGTGTAAATTGGAAGGCAACAAGGTTTTGGGGCAAGCAGAGAAAGCGAGATAAAAACCTATTTTTAGCACATGTAAATGAAGAGATTCAGAACAATTTTGCTACGTTCAATTCCCCAAAACCTTGTCAATTCTCATTGCAAGCTGGCAAAGGTGACACGTACACAGATAATTCTAAATAACCATCAACAGCTCCATGATTTGCACAAAAACAAAAAGCAATAATGAAAAAAAAACAATTTGTAACAATTTATAAAATCTGGACTCATCACGTGAATCTCAACATTTTATGCCACGAAGCATAAAGAATGACTAAGACTACTTCCATACCCACAATTATAGTACGGCCCCCGGGGGAGAGGCAGGGGGCCACGGCACCCTTCTTCACTGCGCCACAGCATTTAGTATACAGAGCTGTGAAGAGCATATCAACCGTATGCAGACGGGTATTATTGAAGTGTTCATATGCAGACGTCTGCATACGAACACTCATCTGCACATGGTTGGTATGCAGACTCTGCACAACTCTGCATACTAAATGCTGTGGCGCAGTGCCTCCCCTGGTTATGACGCCCCCTCAATCCCTATAAGTAATTATTACTGTAGCGTTGCAATATGATTACTACATGTAACTATGTGTAAAATAGCTACTAACACTCGTCTGAGCGTACAAAAGACTAAGATATCAAAATCGATAATGCCCCTCCCCCTTTGGCGCCCTTCGATCCCAAAACACCATTTACTTATACAGATTTTGCTCTCATGATCAGAGTAGATTGAGGACCAATTATTTGGAGTCATAACAGAGTACGGCTCCTGTCAGTCCCTAGCAAGAAAAAGGTGGAATTCACTTTTTCTTGATCCCAAGATACTGCTGGGGTGAAACGTTACTTTTCTCCACAACGTAGGTCAGAAACCGCAATGTACAGTGATTGCAACTACAGCCTGAGCTGCTGGTCTCACTGCTGGGTGACCAAGATGATCGATTAGGGAAGTATCCAGGCAAAGGGACTGCTTTATGGTCACACTGGGCCCCAAGTGCGAGCCAGTAGCTTGTACGCTGCATGAGGGACAGACAAGGGCCAAGTTGCTTTTACATTTGTAACATAATAAGCTTTTAACCCTTGAAGTGCGTGCGGGAGGCACTTTTTTGTGCCCATGAATTTGATACACAAAGATAAACCAACAACGCAACCACAAACGGAGCATGTTAGTGTACATGTACTAAATATTACTTTATTGATATGGTCTTTCATAGGCTAGACGAGTTCGTAAACAGGCTTCTTTCCGTCTGTGATTTCTCTTCGTAACAGTGTTCCACGTGCGCGCGCGCGCGCGCGGGGTTTCATGTTTCAAATTTTATTCTTAGCCACCAAAACTATGGCCCGCAGTTTTTAAAACGTGTCAGCAATACTAACAGTAGTACAATTATCGTGAGAAGATATCACCTCATTTCATCGGAACCTACGCGAGTAGGTTCCATATAGGAATCCAACAGTATCATGAAGTCATTAAAAAAACGTCACTCACGTCTAGCGGGACATTTAAGAATCGGGTCACTTCGCTCTTAGTGGCAAAATCGAGGATATCTAAAAGGAGAACAGTTCTGCGTTGTATCTGTGTCACAAGACGGTGTACTTTTAGAGAACAAAAATACTCGTCCCCATCGTCCGTACCCAGTCCCACCTAAAATTTCTCCTCCGTCGGCTTCTTATTCTTCTTCTTCTTCTTCCTTCGGGATAGTATAACTCACGACAGGAACGTTTGTAAAGCACGCCAAGTGTACCAATCGCTTCAGGATGCGTCCGCAGGTTATCTTCGGGTGTCAGTTAGACGCCTAACTGTTCGGGCAATTAACTAAAGCGAATAGTACCTCATTTGGTATTCGGTTAAAAATACCCAATTACATCAGGTAGCTATTTTTAAATGCAATAATAGCCACGTGTCGTGGGCGTGATTCAAATTCCCGCACGCTGTGGAAGAGGTATACGCCCTGAATATAAGAGCCTTTTTGGGTCCCTACGGCTCCATGTATAAATGTCCAACCATAATGCCAAATGGTTGAGAAACGAAATGGAGCAGTGATATGCGATAACGTTATAGGAAGCCTCCTGACGAATATTCAAGGTATCATTTTCTGCATGACGCCTGTGCGTTACTCTCAACTCTATCATTCGTTACGCAGCTTGAAATGAAAGCCAAAACTACCATACACGTAAGCACTATCACATATAATTGTTTTGACCGAATTGATTTCTATACTATAGCTTCTTATATAGCATAACTTTCGAATTCTGTCGGTGGAACTACATACGCGACGGTATACAGTCTACAGCAGATATATGTGAAGCAAGAGGCTCCAATTAGAATGTGTCTCCCCCACACTACCACCCTTACAGAAAAAAAACCCGGCAACAACTAACCACTCGTACACCTCCAAACGAGTGCAATACAGACACGACAAGCATTAAGAATGTCAAATGACAGTTTTATTTTAGAATCTCGTGGCCATGCAATTTTTTGAGGTGTGGGTGTACCATTAAAACACACAGTATTACTATGTAAACAATAAGTACAAGTATTTCATTTATAGCTATAATAAAACCCAGGAGCGTGTCATCTAGTATATCCTGGATCAGGATATACTGCTGTATATTCTGGACCAGGATATACTTCTGTATCCAGGATATATAGCAGGTAGAGCAGGTGGAGCTAATCCTGCAGCTGGACATGGAACCACTCCTGGACCTGGATGTGGAGCAATTGCTACATGGTTACGTTTCAAGAACTAAATACAATACTATAAATCCACCAAAAAATGTAGGAAATAAGTGATAAAAACATTCTCTATGCGAGAAGGTTGGTGGTATATAGGAATCAAAGGCGGTGGTGGTGTAAAAAGCAAGGGAACAAGGATTGTGATTGAAAAGGAAAAATGAAATAGACCTATATTAGCACACACAACATGACGACATGCTGCTAATATAGGTCTATTTCATTTTTCCTTTTCAATCACAATCCTTGTTCCCTTGCTTTTTACACCACCACCGCCTTTGATTCCTATATACCACCAACCTTCTCGCATAGAGAATGTTTTTATCACTTGTTAGGCATAATTACTAAAGGTGATCTCCATGCAACATTCGATATCATAAACACTTCCCAGAATTGCCCACTATTTGATCATCGTGAGAACTTCCGTTTAAACGAAGGTTTTCGCTGAAAATCCGAGGTACTATGAAGGGGGAGTGTATACGGAGGCTATAGATGGAGAGATTGTACTGGACAGTTATGAGTTCAGTTCCCCCCTTACGTACCTACAGTACTGGCTCGCAACAACGGAAAATATAAGGCATATCTATGGTGTTCATAGCGCAGCCTTACTGCTTTCACATCTATCAATATCAATCGTTTTGGACCGCTCTTCACCAAATGAATTTTTACTGATGAAAGCCGTAAGGGTGTGCTATGAACACCATCAGCTCTCCCGTGCAGCTCCACCATGAAATGCCTTATTTTCCGTTGTTGTGCATGAGCTGTGACTTTTGCGAGCCGGGGGAGTCATATATGCCTAGGCGTGAATGACTGGGGAGTCAATTACGCCTAGGCATATATGACCGGGAGTCATATATGCCTAGGCGCGAATGACTGGGGAGTCAATATTTAGGGGAGACTATGACACCGGTACAGTATATGCTACTACCTGCAAACATGGCGAGCTAATGCAAAGGCTATGCTAAACAGAGTTACTCTAGGTTAATTGTAGCACTAGGACTTTATTATTTCATGATATGCTTCAGTATGGTATAGTATATGTTCATTATGCTTGTATTACTATTACCTTAGTTCGCTGCAATGCTAGATAGAGCCTTGCTCTCCCGTGCAAGGTTTCGGCATTCAGAGGACAAGGGTTGAGGTGTGTGGGTGTGGTATGGATGCCTCTATAACTTAGATTTTTTTGTGGTGCTGTACATTTCATTTATCTTACATGATTACAATAAAGATTTCATTTTTCCTAATTATCAAAGTTTTCATACTATCTGCAAGCAATATACATGCATATAAACTCCGATTGTTCTGAAATGAGCTAGCATATGGGACACTCATCATCAGCTATAGACATAAAACAGCCTACAGTACATTCAACATCCCTCCATGAATGCTAGAGTATTGCACGCATCGTCTCAATTTCCGCACCCCGAACCGCATGCATTATCGCGATAATATAATTAAGTATTTTCCTGGAATCGGCCCGGTCACATGACAATAATGTATTTAAGAGCACGCGCGCAGTGCATAGCGTCACCCTGCAATAGTATACTTGCATACTCTTAATTGCTTATACGCACTTAAGATGTGCAACATTCGTGCGGCTGTTATTGCAGTCTTTATGTTTGCTGCTTTGGGCGGTACCAGTGCTGAGGACACTGCAAGGACATGGGACTCCCTGAGTGAGTCATTATTCCCCGCTGCGTGTAACCATGGTTCATTATATGTCATGCATGCATTCATGGTTATATGTAGGTCGTAAGGAAATAATTGACGAAGCCATTGCGGAAGCTAAGGAGTACGTCCATGCTATGCATGACGCAGCCCTTTTCAGAGCAGCGGCTCCTAGGAAGGGCGGCAGTCCGGATCACACCCTCTTCCAACTGTTCAAAAAACCATCGGAAAAGGCCTCCAAACACGCTATGGCTCGCATAGCATTCGAAGAAATGGTCCGCAGAGCAGAAAAGAAGCTGGTGCAGGCTGAAGTAAGCTCGACCATCGCCGGCGATGATTCCAGCATCGAAAAGATCGATGAAGTCACCAGCGAGCCTCGCAAACTTGGAACGGTTCTAACGTCATCGGAGTTGGCTGATCTATTAGAAGTTAGCGGTTGTACAAAGTTGCTCACACCTCCAACTTGCTCATCATCATCAGCGTATCGAGAAATCGATGGCACCTGCAACAATCTGCAGAATCCACTCAATGGTGCCGCCGGTGTTTCATTTCGTCGTATTCTTCCGGCGTTCTACGGCGATGGTGTTAGTTCAATACGAGGGTCTCTTCCTAGTCCGCGTCTGGTCAGTACAACTATACTGCAGGAAAAGGCGGTTGACGAACCAAACGTGTCTTATTTCTTGATGCAATTCGGACAGTTTTTGAATCACGACATGAATCGTTCTCCCAGTTCGAACGAAAACTGTAACAATAATTGCCAAGTAACAGGCGAGTGTTTGCCCATCTTTATTTCTCCGAATACAAAGCAATGCCTTTCTTTTACGCGTTCCGCTCCTGCTTGCACGAAATCCAATCCTGCGGACGGAATTGGCGTCAGAAACCAAATAAATGACGTCACTTCTTTTATCGATGGTTCCATGATATACGGTTCCGATTCAGTTCTCGCGGACAGCCTGCGAGAGAAAAAAGGAGGACGCCTCTTAGTGGGCCAATCAATTCCACCGGGATCGAAACCGAGTTTACCAAGCGATAACCGTGGTGGTTTCAGAGCCGGTGACGGACGGGTGAACGAGCAAATAGCACTGATGGTTATACACACAATTTGGATGCGTGAACATAACAGAATTGCTAACACCTTAGCCAGGATTAACCCCCAATGGGATGATGAAAAGCTCTACCAAGAAGCGAGGAAGATCGTTGGCGCGGAGTTACAAAAAATTACTTACTACGAGTACCTCCCCGCCGTAATGGGTCAGACAGAATTCGACAGGTTTATTGGCCAATACGTTGGGTACAATCGGAACACTGACCCAACAATGCCTACAGAATTCTCCACCGCTGCTTACAGATTTGGGCACAGCCTAGTAAGGTCAGAATTTAATCTTCTTGACAAAGATTACCGTTTAATCGGACAAATTGGTCTCGATGAAGCATTTTTAAAACCGGCTCTTTACACCACTGCGGGTGGCACAGACCAAGTTCTGCGAGGTCTCCTCACCACAAAATCTTCGCATTATGACGTGTTTCTTTCGAGCATATTAACAAATAAGCTTTTTGGGGGGTCCGATCTTGCGTCATTAAACATTCAGCGGGGAAGGGATCACGGTCTTCCGCCATATTCATCTGTGAGCCAACACTGCCAGAAAACATACAGAATGTCGCAGTCATCGTTTCCAGATACTACAGTCAATGCCAATATTGCGAAGTTGTATGGTAGCTTTGGGAATGCGGACTTATGGCCAGCTGGGCTCGCCGAGTCTCCTCTTTCTGGATCTGTCATCGGCCAAACATTTGCATGCCTGTTTGGGGACGCGTTCAAGAACCTACGAGACGGCGACAGATTCTACTTCGAAAATCAAGGCGTTTTCACTACTGCCCAAAAAAGGGAGATAGATAAGACGACTATGTCGAGAGTAATCTGCGACAATGCTGACGCTATTAGTGTGATCATCCCTAACGCCTTCGTAGCTATTGGCAAACGTATTCAGTGCAGCAGTATTCCTAGCATCGATTTGAACGCATGGCGCCAGAAATGATGGCCGACCGTCTGATCATGGCAGATAAAAGATGGAGAATGATATTTTAGCATTAGTAGTGCATTTAGCATTAACGCTATCAGTATATAGTAGGAACTTCAATGAGTCTGACTGTGCTTTAGCCTCCATGTTATGAAGATAATTACAGTAGCGTGGATATGTATTAATCGTTTTATGGAGCTAGGGGGTGGTGGTGAGAGTAACCCTGCTTCTTCGCACGCATATACATGGGCATAATGGTTTGGGCACACTGCAACGATTAAACTTGATAATTCTGTACTCTGAAACCATTTGTTCTTAAAACTCGTGAGAAGGCTACTTCAGCATTATTGGTAACGATTTTTCTTTTTTAACTTTACAGAACAAAATTTAAAGTCTATACCCAGTTGATGGTGGGCTCCGTCAGCCATGTAAAAGGTAACGATACTAAAACTGTCCGATTTGATAAACGGATTCGATATATGAGACCTGCAGTCACATCCACATCCACGCCACTACAAGGCCACCAGCCCCTTTGCATCAGGGCTTCCATGCACCTCCACCAGTAGACATCGGCGACCAACCCACATCATGCATCTTCCAAAGATGACACCTCCTGCTCCTGCAGTGTATCACTTTCACCTTTATAGTAGACACCATTTGGGGATCCTGACACACCACTTCCCATGGAAAGAGGGGGTCTGCTGGAATTATATATTGCTGCAGCCTAATTATTGACACCACCCACAATGAACATGGGTGTTCATACAAGCTAGCTTGGTTCCAAATCTGTCAAAACTGTGTGGCTTATACATTGCAGGAGGGGGAGGGTGTGAGAATGATGAAAACATTATAACAATAAGTAATACAAACATTCTTTTGAGAACGTTGGTGGCATATAGAATTGGAAGGAAATGGTGGTGTGTAATGAGTAAACAAGGGTGTAATAATAAGGGAAATGTAATAGTCTTGATTATTTTGCACACACACAAACAACATAATGTCCTACAAATGTGCAAAATATAGAACTATTACATTTCCCTCATTATTTGACCGTTGTTTCCTTCCTTTGTACACCACTATTCCCTTCCAATCCTATATGCCACCAACGTTACCTTACGTTCTTAAGAGAATGCTTTTAATTACTTGATTTTAAATACGCTACGGCCAGCTTTAATAATGCCGTACGACATACAAAAAGATCATCGGTACATGCATTTGGATACACACACCCTTAAACACACAACATTACAAAGGTCCATTAAAAAAAAAGATAATCCTACATCTAGTTAGAGGTCTCTAGCTCTATAGCTCTCTATAACGGATGCACTGGAATATTCGATTAATACTTCAGTCCGGCGGACAAAAAATTTCAGGTTCGGACAAATAATTTTGACCGGCTAGGACAATAGTTATCAGGTGGACAAGTTTTTTTTGGTGACACACTATCCGGCTTTTCATAATTTGATTGTCATTGCTCTCATGCAAATTATTCGTTGCATGTTGCTAGGCTTGTTGGTGGTTTTATTTCATTCAAGTTTTTCGTATATCTGCTCTGTTGACTGTTATACACATCCAGGAATCTTGTCACTGTTTCTGTATATACTGGCAGTGCCTACTTAAACCCTCTTTGGGTCGGTTAACCACAAATTAGATGGAGCTGATAATTACACAAGCACCAGCATGGTTTCTTTTGTTCACTAAAGGCCGGGTCGACTTCCTGCCGATTTATAGACCTTATATTCACGCGCCATTTTGAATAATTATTGTCATGTGATTCGCTTGTGATTTCTTAACGACTGTCTGTTTTACGAGGTTAGCGAGAGTACTGATGGGTTTCAAATCATCATAGCTTGCTTAAAACCTTCAAAGGTGAAGAATTATGTAAGATCTCTGTGCAACGAGTCGCTCTGTGTTTCGATCGAGGCTGTACGCTATGCAATGGCTTGTTTTCCCTCTGGTGGTCGGTAGAAACGGTTAAAATATAAGGTTTAAAACAGCATTGTTATTTACGGTTCGTAGAGTGCGCCAGAATAAAGTTTAGCCCTATCTGTATTTAGCGAACAGGCATAATTCCATTTTTGGGTGGATGGAATAGGGCAAACTGTGCTCCCTTTTGCAACTTGTACTCAAATATATATATTCACAAAGAAGAATACAATATCATTCTAGAAAGGTCCTAAAGTGCGCATCACCTTACAGCACTTTTGTATCACGTTCTGATGCAGAGTTTTTCAATTTAGAATTCCATCGATGCCCCGGAAATTTCAACTTGGACTCAGACCAAAACGAGAGCGATGGCATTCATTTGGGAGCTCTGATGTTTCAGTTTACCCTGTTCGGTGTTCCAGTCACTATTTCAGGTTTGTTGTGTGTATATATTGTGAACTACCTTCATCATAACCAAAATAGGTATCTTATATCGACAGCGCCATTCGGATCCGCCAGTTAACTATTAATAATTGTCACATTTTGTCACACAATAATTAATTCAAAATGGCGCGTGAATAAGCCCTGCAACTCAAATAAATACTGGTGAAAATTCAGTAAACTAAACTTTTACGGATTTTTTACGCATATTCATTTGAGTTACAGGCGATAAATCGGCAGGAAGTCGACCTGTGTATGTCGGCCTTAAAGGACTGAACCCGTGGTTTAGAAATAGAAGACATACTACTTTCAACCATTCATGAGAATATTATAGCCTAACCTACTTGCTGATGAAATGTTTATCTTAACATGGCCCACACATGAAGCTCAATAGCATACAGAATAACCGGGTAGCAAAACACACAGGAAGCTGTGTGGTGTGTATATGAGTGTACAAGTGTGTGTGTGTGTGTGTGTGTGTGTGTGTGTGTGTGTGTGTGTGTGTGTGTGTGTGTGTGTGTGTGTGTGTGTGTGTGTGTGTGTGTGTGTGTGTGTGTGTGTGTGTGTGTGTGTGTGTGTGTGTGTGTGTGTGTGTGTGTGTGTGTGTGTGTGTGTGTGTGTGTGTGTGTGTGTGTGTGTGTGTGTGTGTGTGTGTGTGTGTGTGCGTGCGTGTGCGCGCGCGTGTGCGTGTGTGTGTCATGTAAAAACTTTTACATGCTGGTGTTCTGTTCTCTTCTTCCTCTTCTTCAGATCCTAGCCCTCTGGTAATCCATTAGTAATAGCCAAAAACAGCTCAAAGAATATAGTTGGTAGCATGAATAGTCAATTGTACATGTAAATGCGTAATGCTGGGAACTTTCATGATGACTCACACATGCAATGGACGCATGCAGTGATTATACTGGGCATATACAATACTGCCTGCGTATTCCTATCTGAACAAATTTGTATATAAGTTGTTTACACAACACCAAACAAATTGCCCACTGCTGATATGAGGTGGACAAGAAACCTGGGGCATGCATCCATTGAGGCATGCATCCATTTGCTTGCAGTCGCATATTAAGCATGTGTACCATCCCTATCCCCACCTTCCCTACACTAGCCTCCCACCTTCCTTACGCTAGCCTCCCCTTCCCTACACTCCACCTTCCCTATACTCCTTCCCTGTACTAGCCTCCCCACTTTCCCTTTACTAGCCTCCCCACCTTCCTTTACTAGCCTCCCCACCTTGTCTATACTAGTCTCCTCACCTTCCCTATCCCCACCTTCCCTACGCTCACCTTCCCATCTTCCACACCCATCTTATACCTATACACCTGTCTTTCCCCTCCATCCACACTTGTCACTACACACGTACACTCAACTTCAACTGTACTACCACTGTTTTGTGAGACCCACCCACCCTGATTTTGAAAGAGGTGGGGGGGTTGACCTTTAACAGTCTGTATTTTGGAGTTTATAACCAGTCAAGTATGTACTTATGTGTGCATGCAGTGATGGTCGTGTAATGTCCTCACAATGGTAAATGTGGAGGGACCCCCCCCCCCCCCTCCTTAACAAAACAATGATATACTCTTAACTCTGATTCCCAGCCATACTCGCTCACTATACACTGACCTTCACTCCTTATCCAGTAGCGGATCCGGGGGTGGGTGGGGTGGGGGTGGGGTGGGGGTGGGGGTGGGGGTGGGATGTTTAAACCCCCCTCCCAGCCCTTCGACAATATTATTCACAGCAGAAAATTAGGCAATCTGCATTGAATACATGTAAATCATTCCCCCCTCTCTTTATCTGCATGCCACGCCCCCTTCGTACGTACCGCCCCTGTTATCATTACCTCTCACCTACAGATGGGAATATGGCAGATTTCGAGGGGGATGCATGGTGTGTTGGTGTGTGTGTGTGTGTGTGTGTGTGTGTGTGTGTGTGTGTGCATGTGTATGTGTGTGTGTGTGTGTGCATAGATAGTATAGATACTATACTATCTATGGTGTGTGTGTGTGTGTGTGTGTGTGTGTGTGTGTGTGTGTGTGTGTGTGTGTGTGTGTGTGTGTGTGTAAATTCATTGGCTGGAGTACATTACCCATATACTGTAGGCGTTTCGGGATGATCGGCCAAGCGCTAGCCTAAGTAGTTTGAGCCTTTTTACACATAGAAACTAAATGTGGTTATAATAGCCTTAGTGCTAAAGAGCTAGAGCGTATGCATTTAGCAACTTCAATCTTGTAGCAAAACATACTGACCAAAACATTTTACGTCGCAGAAAATCAGTGTGCACTTAGTCTGTGTGCACTGTCATCTGGGGACGAGATCAAAGCTCTCGTAATTAAACTCAAAGGGTACTCTCCTTGGGGTGTGGCAGAACCTAAAGATACGTATGGACTTCCCACCCCCCACCCCCCGCCCCCCGGTTCGCTTGATAAAGCTTTCTGCACTGTGATCAGGGTATGGCACCTTAACGGATCAAATATGTCGGCTGAATGGACAGCTAGCCATATTTCGCAACCCTTGTGATGAGTCGTACATCGATCAGCCGAGCTTATTTTTTCCAGTCGATCCGCGGCAATCCGGCCACGACATATCTTGCCAAAAGAATGACACTGAAGCTCGTTGATCTGATGTAACAGGCTATGGTTGCATGGTATCCTTGACTACGATGCGGCTCGCTATATAATCTATTTATAAATGCGCGGATCAGTCTATTTATAAATGCGCGGATAGTCTGTCTGTGTGTGTTCGTTTTTATAGAGAGTTTGGCTGGGTCGTTTTCGACATTAGTGGGCTCTTTCAATTTCTTTCTACGATGCGCAGACAGTGATGGGCTTGCTTTTTTGAATTTCACACCTTTTTCTCTCTGTGTTCCTGTTCCTGCTGCACATTGAAGTCCTATACTAACATGTAATTATCCACGTTGCGTTGTAACTAAGGCCTGTAGGTGTAAAAGAAATGAGTCAAAATCACGTCCCAGTTCTAACGCTAGAAGATTTGTACCAGCTCCTAATTATAAATGCACGGATAGTCTGTCTATCCGTCGGTGTTCGTTTCTTGAGCGTCTGGCTAGGCCGTTTTGAGAAGAAGAAAAAAGTCTTTCAAACTTCGATTCTTTTTCTACGATGCGCAAACAGTGACAGGCTTACTTTTTTCAAGCTCACACATTTTTCTCTCTGCACGTTGCGCGCATTCAAGAATTATGTACATGTAAACAATAATAGTAATGGTGAATACTTGCATGCAGAGCTACATCGGCTTCTAGTATTGAGCATGGATTTGCGCAATCCAGGGATTGTCCTGCGCAAACCCTGGATTCATGGTTTGTTTGCGCAATCTCGAGACTGCACTAATGAATAAATATTTTTTAACGCAATCGATTGCATTTCGAATTAAAGAACTGAAGCGATTACGAAGTCACAACTTGTATCAACTGCGCCAGAACCGTTCGAGTACACACAGATAATCTGTCTGTCCTTCTCCAAGCTGTTTGGGCTTTTCCAAGACAGTAAGTTGTGTACAGCTGCTTGATCAACCAACTGATATTTGGGACTATAAGCATTGCTATAGGTGTTATTTAGAGCGGATCGATGGATGATCAAAAAGACACTATCCAGAAGTTTTTGGGGGGTGCATTTTTTCAGGAAAGAAATCAGGGAGTAAAGGGATTTCAAGATAAGATCGTTGCTCTTTTTAAAAAAGACTTGTAACGATAGTGATCCCCATTTGAAATTTTGGGTAAAGTCCCGCAAATTTTCACTAATGTCCTATCCTGCGATTGGTCTATCGGATGTACTGTGGTTGCCAGCCAAGAAAAAAGTGAGCATTAGAAAAATGTGATACGTATTCATTACTTGTGTTTTCATTTTTCACCGTACAGGATTCTAGTGACACTACCGTGCTTAGCCATGTTAGGGGAGTGGCTTATGTGGAAGATTTCTATGACTGTACAGAAGTTTGTGAGCCTGTGTCCCCTTTGCAAGTTCTCAAAAAAGTACAGCGCAAACAAGCACCCCTGAAACCCATCATTGCATCAGGATTTATGAGTAGAGGTCAGGTGAGTTACACTTTTTGCATTGCAAAACAAAGTTGACAGTGCAGTTTTTACAAGGTCAACCTTAAAGACATGCGCCACCAACCTGATGGACCATATAATTGGATAAGACACTACATGGACCAGGTCTAAATTCCATGTACTATTTGCTCTACAGAGGAAGAGTAGCAAAGAGGTGGCCTGGAACATTACAAAAGTTTGGTACATCTTGGTTTACCCAGAATATAGCAATCTGACAATGGGTGAGAATTTACAAGCACTTTGATTGCTGAATGAGTAAAGAACTGGCCTAGTGATATGACCATTGTCAATGGCAGACCGCGCCATCTTCAAAGCCAAGGACTCGTGGACAGGGCAATGCAAAGGTGGAGGAAATGATAGCTTGTCATTCCATGAAACCAAGGGAAATCAGTATACATGATTGGCTACATGAAATTCAATGTAAGTAATTATCTATTATATCAGTAATGAGAATTATAATGGCAGATAAATTGAACACTTGCCTCATGCAACAACAAAGACAACTCCTTACTAGCCTGTGTTTGGTCAGCCTCCTCATTCATCACCATGTTCTGGTACAACCACTGGCTCAAGCAGTGTCTGATATCTTAGTTACAGTACATTTATATCAAAAAATAGTATAATTTTTCAATTTACATTAAGATCATGCTTGTGAGGCTGAGATAGATTCTTGTGACTCTGAATAATAATAATAATAATAATAATAGGTTTTTTATACAAGGCCAAGGTACCTTGATGTACTTGTATCACTGCAGATACTTGTAATGTTGAGGAAGATATATCAGGTGAATTGTAGTTCATATTTGGTAGAATTATTCAGTCTCTCTTAGAAAATTGCATTGATTCAGATTATTTTTCTTTACAGCACTGGTATTTTATAGGGAGAAGGAAGTGATGATTCAGATCAGTAAATTATGTTTGCAGTTTGTACGTTTATACTATAACATCACTCTAGATTCAGATGCAAAGCAAAGTGAAACAGATATAGCACAATGCATAAGTGACAAGGAAAACCACATGTCTGAAGGTATGTATGACTATATGGCATTGTTGAATTAGGTGATCCGTATAGTTAATTAAGGTTTAAAAGATTTGAATACAAATGCATTATGGGTAACATCTTCTACATTTTTTTATATATTAGCTTCTGCTGCACAATGACTTCTATGCAAGGTATTATGTAATACAATGTTGCATTATGCAAACATTTCTGCATGCAAAATCTTTACAGTCCCGAAGATATGCACCTGTTCAACTATATCAAAGCAAGAAATGGATCGATTGAAGGTACATAGATGTACAGTGACTATGTTGTTGATGCTGGTAGTGATGATAATGAAGGTATTGCTATGCAATTATGATGAGAGGGTAATTTAGATATATATATGTGTTAATATCATGTATTGACCACAACTAGTAATATGTCATATGCATATATGTAATAGCCCTCAGTAGCTATGAATTATTTTGCCTTTGAATTGTATTAGCTTGTTTTCAGCTATGTTTTATTTTGGCAGAGTAGTTTTTTAAATTGTGTAATTGGTTCTTGTATAGAGTAGCAGATTTGGAAACTCCTTTAAGCACTTCAAAGCATGCACGTATTGACACAGAAAATTCATTACCACTTGAATGCTGAAAGAATGAAAAATCGATATCTGGTCTGCAAAATGTGATAAAATTTAGATTCTGTTAGATTCCCTAGAATACTAGTACTAAATCATGCTATCAAGAAAGTGATTTGGAGTTGTATCCTTCTGGGTAGTAGCTCATCAAATGATTCATCATTAAAGGTGGAAGGATGGAAGAATGAGAAACTCATTACCCTGCATGAGGCTTCAAAGAGGCAGAACCCTTGTAACAAATTCTATGGAGACAATTGCTCTTGCCAGAAAGGCTGCTCATCAAGACAATGTGGATGTTTCATTAAAGGAAAACTATGCACTACCCATTGCCATGGAGGGAGGCCATGCAAAATCAGAACCTATTATACTTGGGTTCTGAACTAAGTTTAAATTTAGATGGCAAGAAATGTAGGTGATTGGTTGACAGAAAAACACATCTCTGCTACTAATCAACTACTGAAAAAGCGATTTCCACAGTGTAAGGGATTAGACAATCCAATTTTTGGGGAAAACGTTTCACTTCCAATCCTCAGACGAGATGGTGTTCAAATATTACATGCATGTAGATGAATCCCATAGAATCAGTGTGTCAATAATTGGATGTACTTTGGGGGAATTAAATGTATATGACAGCCGACTTACCACTCTCTCTCCAGCAACACTTAAGGTTATTTGTTCACTTCTTCACTGCTGTAAAACTAAACTGACTGTCAATATCATGCAATTGTAATAACAGTCTAATGCAAGTGACTGTGAGGTGTATGCAATAGCATGTGCAGCATCTTAGTGCAATGGAAATGAGCCATCAGACCAGTGCTGGGATGAGAAAAAGATGCGCCTGAATCTCCTTCATTGCTTCGAAAGTACCTCTATGTCAGTCATTCCAGCTTCTGCTGCTGCAGAGATGAAAACCATGCACTATATACCACCTTTCACAATAAAATCCTAAACACCATAGGTATACCAGTCTACTGTATTTGTCGCCTTCCATGGCACAAGGAAGATATGATACAGTGCGGGACGTGTTTGGAATGGTATCACCCAAGCTCCGTTAACCATCGCTGATGTATATACATATTACAAATCTGTACTTTGCACATGCATGCACGAGCAATCCCAGGATTGTCCCGATCTATGGTTTGCGCACGAGCAATCCGAGGATTGCGCGGTCAATCCGCGTGGTTTGTGGTGCAAACTATGGATCCAGGGTTTGTGCAGGACAATCCCTGGATTGTGCAAATCCATGCTTCGCGCATAACATATATACTATCAAGTACTTTCATTGACTCGAAGAAATGAGCAAACACGCGGTTTACATAGCCCTATATTACTAAGCTTAAATTAGTTCATCATGACTCTTGGGCTCAGCTCGGTGCTTGAATATATTAATATTAACATGACCAAACCATGTAACAAGTACATATTAGTTCAGTTGTTGTCCATCGAGTACAAGCTAAGTATATAGCTACGTACGCGTTACACGTGTCAGTGCATACACGTGCTGCATGTCAAACTAATAACTGAATGCATGCGCAATAATTGCACATGTGTGTATATCAATTCGAGATTTGGTTGAAGAAATCAGTTGTTGTGTGATTCACTGTACTCCTGGCGGTCTCAAACAGCTTGATCTTGAAATGGTACATGTGGCAGCGTTTGGTCGCAATTATTTTCACATAGTTCCATGCATATATCCGGGCAGACAACTGAATCGCTTGATACATCTATCTGAAGCGACGACTCGTCGACGTAGCTGTCCATGTTTTGGTCCACTTCCGCACCATCTAGTATAGCCTCCAATCCACTCGGAGTGTAATCCTTGAGCGGCGAATCCTTCAGCAGAGTTGTCATGGTAGCAGCGTCGTCATCATTAAAGACTAGGTTATAACAGACTGTATTGACAGAGCCGGCGAGTGATTTATCATCAAGTCTCTGAAGCTGTAAGTCCACTTCTACCTTTTGAATGATATTGGCCAGCCCCGCTAACTCATCAATATATTCACTACACAAGCAGGTAGGATTATTTAGTAGACACTGACGTCATGATATGCAATTACATCACTTACCGTTTTATTCGTCTGCGAACTGTCAATATAACGGCAATGAGTGCCATAAATCCCGACAGTGCTGTCACCACGGTAACCACCGTCGCCAGAGTTTTCGTTAAGGCTGCGTACAACAGACGCGTGAATATATGTATGAAAAACCATGCCGTGGTATGCATGCAATGATTCATATTATCGCAATAATAAATGTTGAGATGTCGCGTGCATGCGCGTACCGTAATAAACGAGCGCACACTTCTTTTTCGATATACACTATAAATACCGAGGACGTAATTTTTTAATTTTATTTTTTATTTCTTCTTCAAGATTCCAAATTCTGTATACTTGGGATGCAAAGGGTGATACACTATGCCACTTCAGTGTATTAATTAGTTCTATAGGGCAATGGTCTACCGGCAACGATCTCAGTTAGATTGCGTGATGTTGTAATGTAACTAATGGTATAATATTCACTGTACATGCATGTTAGCATTCGCATCACTAACATCCTGCAACCTGGACAAAATTACTATAATTGGCCCGACTGATGGCATGTGGATTGAGATCGTGCAGGAAATTGAAATATGGATGGAAAGCGAACTATAAGGAAACACTTCTGCGCCTCCCTGCCACATTCTCCAATGCCAATTATACCCGTCTCCTATACATGGAATGGGACGCGCGGTATCGGAACCTACGCGAGAGCAGCATCATAATGTTATTTAATACGTCACTCGCGTCTGACAGGACAGCCAAGAGTCGGGTCACTTCGCTCTTAGTGGCAATCGAGCGATATCAAAAAGGAGAACAGCTCTGCGTTATTTCTATATTCCTCCTCCTCCTCCTCCTCCTCCTCCTCCTCCTCCTCCTCCTCCTCCTCCTCCTCCTCCTCCTCCTCCTCCTCCTCCTCCTCCTCCTTGCCTTGTTCCCTTGCTTTTTACACCACCATCACCTTTGATTCCTCCAACCTTCTCGTATAGAGAATGGTTTTATTACTTGCTATGAGTGCACACGCGGCAAAAACTGATTGACTAGAAATCGTGAATAGGGCACGCGATTTCTGAGAAATCGAGTGCCCTATTCACGTTTTTGAGTAACATGCCAATCAATTTTTGAGTGCACCTGCTTACCTATATATAGGCTATATAGATGGCTGATGTGGTAACGATTCATAATTGCAGTCACAAGAACTGTTTTAAGCACTTACACAAAAAACATTGGATTTAAAACGCAACTCTAACATGATGTCAATGTTGTTTATCTCTCCCTGCAACCATATTATTTATGCATTACCAGTATAATTTATACAAGAAATCGATACCTGTAATCCATATAATAATATTTTCGCATAGCGTATTTAAACTCACAAAACTAACTGATATAATTCTCTACGCTGGCGGTGTCCATCTTGCGTGAACACAACACGCGATGCTATATACTTTATCATATATGAGCACTCGCACAGGATCAGATAATCATGAGTGGAGGTCGGGTGATAGGGTGATCCACTGATACATCGCAACTTTTTTAACAACCATACTTACATGCTCCTTCCTCTGACTCAGTTGCAATCGATAGTGCCTCTGTCGCGGATACCGTAGGTGCGATTGAGTTTGTTACCACTGTGTCTGCCGTACTAGCGATGAACGAACTCTCTATTGTATAAGTGGACGTTTGGTTGGACTCCGTTGATTTCGGCTGCACCATATCTAGATTGATATAGGCTATAGCTAATGACCATACAGCAATATACATGCAAGTGCAATACCGATTTATAAAAACATTCTCCAATGAGAGAGTTGTTGGTATATAGGATTGACCAATGATGGTGTAAAAAGCATGGAAACAAGAGTGACAGAAATTTTACTGGAAAATTGAATAGGCCTATATTTAGCACACGATATAACACACATGCCTGAGTAATGGGCTAAATATAGGCCTTTTCAATTTTCCAGTAAAATTTCTTTCACTCTTGTTTCCATGCTTTTTACACCACCATTGGTCAATCCTATATACCAACAACTCTCTCATTAGAGAATGTTTTTGTTTACTTGTTTCATAAGTTTTTTTTCACCCTGTAATCAAATGTAGGAAGAATGTAATCAAATGTAGGAAGAGCGTGGACAATCCCCTTTATCTCTTAATGCAAGAACAAATAACTTTAATAGCACTGCTGGTGGTGCCAGCAGGAGTGGTGGTGGGAGCAGCGCTGGTGGTGCAGGCAGGAGCGCCGGCAGGGACAGCTCTGTGGGGGTAGCGCTGCTGGTAGTGGTGGGTGTAGTGCTGCTGGTGGTGGTGGCAGGAGCGGGGCTTCTGGAGGTGGCGGGGTGAAGGGGAGAGGAGTTGGAGGATGAATGTACTCTTCTCTTAACATGTACGTAACAGAGAGTATGATTAAATTTTTACCTCTTTCTTTTTTAAAGCAAAAGTGCAAAGCCTTTACACACCCACATAGAGTATTATTTTTACCTCTTTTTTGCAAAGTGCACTATTCAGCAGGTGAGTGGCATTTATACCTGCAAAGCCATAACACATGTGCAGACTGTGCTATAATTCTAGTGGTCCAATTCCATCATATTATTGACAGGGAGGGAAGGGGTGTATGTTTGTCAGTTGTGCTAAAATTCTATTGGTCAAATTTGATCCAGTAAAAATGCTCCCATCTAACATGGAGGTGTAGACTACATGCAGATAAGTTGTATAGATGGATAGTGTGGGAACTAAGGAAGTGAACTACATGGCAGCATGTAGATCGATTGATAAGGATATGTTCTCAGGTGTGGTAATATCTGTGGACAGGGTCTGCAGCTTATGAGTGTGTTTTTTTTTTCACTACATTAATGTGAGTGTGCTCCTAGAAGTACCTGATGGTGGCTTAAACAAGTTGATGCACAATCTTATGCCCCAATCTTACTTACTGCTGCACGGGCAGATCTAGTAACAACCTTTTGAGCTAGCAATGGATGAGACTTACAAAAGGCATCATTTACTTCACTTAGAAGCTCACTATCCCTAAGAATAGCGCTTTCAAGACCACCATTATACTCCATTAGTGAATGAGATTTGGATTCATACAAGGAGTTGCTATATGGGAAAAGGATATGGTTGTAGTTATTGTCATTTCATCTAGTTCTCAGCCCTTGCAATTGCAATTATAATCATACAATTGCAAACATGGCTAGACAAGGATAAGGATAAAGAAGCTTTATCAGATTAAAACAATAGACACTACTGTACGAGTCACCATGCGTTCTTTACATGTGAATACATGTTAATACAACATGCCATAACATACCTCTGGGTTTAGCCGATTGGACAGAAGGGTCATTCCAATATGGACTCCTTTCAGATGCTTTAATGGCAGCTGAATTATCATCGTATTTCTCCCTTTTAGCAGCGCGGTTTCCCTCTTCATATCGCCGCCTTTTAGCAGCACGGTTCTTCTCAAGGTCCTCTTCATATTGCCGCCTTTTAGCAGCACGATTCTGCTCGAGGTTCTTCGTATCGCCGCCTTTGAGCAGCACGGTTCTCCTCGAGGTCCTCTTCGTATCGCCACCGTTTAGCAGATCGCTTAGATTCAATATGGGCCTTGCGTACAGAGGCCTTCTTCTTTTCGGGATCGGCATTTTAGCTGTCGCGTACAGAGACCTTCGTTTCGGGATCGGCCTTGAAGCTGTCGCGTACAGTGGCCTTCGGGATCGGCCTTGTAGAGCGCTCGGGTTTTAGCTTTGTTCTCGTCTTGCTTTTGGAGTTATTCCACTCGTTGCTTGGATCTCTTCTTTTGCGAAAAAGAACTTCACTAGCCAAAGTAACAACTATATTGAACTGGAACACAAAATAAATTTAATGCAGCCTAAATTTATTAATAAAAATCTATTATGTATCATTTATAAATAGAACTTGATATATGTATGTCTATATGACATGTAAGGATAACGTGCCGGTAAATTTCGAAGCGATTGGTTCTATTCCCGTCCTCCAAAACCGTTCCTAGCTCGATTTATATCTTCCTAAGAAGAAGACGACGACGATGACGACGACGATGGAGAATTATTTTAGGACTGGGCACGAAAGACAGGAAATTGTTTGTTTCTCTAAAAGCACACCGTTTTATAACACGGAACCAACGTAGAACTGTAGATCGTTGCGCTCTCATTCCATCGCCATAAAGAGATAAGCGATCAGTTTCTCCGTTGTTCCTCCAGACGCTGGTGAAGTTTAATTAATGACATTCATCAACCCTCAATCTGACAGGACAGCCAAGAGTCGGGTCACTTCGCTCTTAGTGGCAATCGAGCAATATCAAAAAGGAGAACAGCTCTGCATTATTTCCATATTCCTCCTCCTCCTCCTCCTCCTCCTCCTCCTCCTCCTCCTCTTCCTCCTCCTCCTCCTCCTCCTCTTCCTCCTCCTCCTCCTCCTCCTCCTCCTCCTCCTCCTCCTCCTCCTCCTCCTTGCCTTATTCCTTTGCTTTATACACCACCATCACCGTTGATTCCTCCAACCTTCTCGCATAGAGTATGGTTTTATTACTTGCTATGAGTGCACAAGGCAAAAACTGATTGACTATAGAAATCGTGAATAGGGCACGCGATTTCTGAGAAATCGAGTGCCCTATTCACGTTTTTGAGTAACATGCCAATCAATTTTTGAGTGCACCTGCTTACCTATATATAGGCAATATAGATGGCTGATGTGCTAACGATTCATAATTGCAGTCACAAGAACTGTTTTAAAGCACTTACACAAAAAACATTGATCTAAAACGCAACTCTAACATGATGTCAATGTTGTTTATCTCTCCCTGCAACCATATTATTTATGCATTATCAGTATAATTTATACAAGAAATCGATACCTGTAATCCATATAATAATATTTTCCCATAGCGCATTTAAACTCAAACTAATTCTCTACGCGGGCGGTGCGTGAACACAACACGCGATGCTATATACTTTATATCATATATGAGCACTCGCACAGGATCAGAAAATCATGAGTGGAGGTCGGGTGATAGGGTTACCCACTGATACATCGCAACTTTTTTGACAACCATACTTACCTGCTCCTTCCTCTGACTCAGTTGCAATCGATAGTGCCTCTGTCGCGGATACCGTAGGTGCGATTGAGTTTGTTACCACTGTGTCTGCCGTACTAGCGATGAGCGAACTGTCTATTGAGTAAGTGAACGTTTGGTTGGACTCCGTTGATTTCGGCTGCACCATATCTAGATTGATATAGGCTATAGCTAATGACCATACAGCAATATACATGCAAGTACAATACCGACTTATACATGTATACAGCTGAATACTAACGTTTCATTCCAACCAGCTACGTTCCACGTCCATATAAAACGCACAAGATAACTTCGAATACATGTCCGACTACCCTCCCAATTCAAGGTGCTCGTATGGCTGCCATCTTGAATACAATGTTGTTTAACTCATTTTCAATTTTAAAAAAACAGCAATCATTCATTCAAATAAATAAAGAATTCATTTTGCAACACTGGCAATAATGTGCATCATATCAGTTCGCAAATATTTATGTATATAGCAACAAATAGAGTTATAAACAATGAGAATAATACATCTATAAACTTAACTTCATTTTCAAAATGAGGTATGCACCCTAATATTGATCTTGAGACACATTTCACCTCTGAATGGCAATTAATATGTGTTGCGAAAGATATTGGGAGGCATTTTAATTGATTGCTATAAAACAATTTCATCAAGATCCGAGCCACCATGCAAGGGTAAGTATATTCATCATGACTTAAATTAGTTTTATTTAAAATCCACCACATATACTTGCAACTTACTTTCTTTTGCGGTCACTGGTACAGTGAAAGATACCTCAGGTATGATACGGCACTCAGGCCACTCGCACTGGTAACATCCGTAAACGGTACAGCTTGCACCTCCACCCCAAGTCCCGGGAATATATCTTGACCCCGAGAACGCATTTGAGTCCTGTACCAGCGCATCCGTCTGTTTCAATCCATGCAGAAGACGTATGAGTATATAACTATTATACACGCATGTACATGCGCATAACTATAACTTGGCGAACAATAAATCTATATACAAACAGTTATATTTTGTAGTTAAAAACATTCTTACCACTGAATGGCCAGTGACGTTGCTGCAGTTGTACTCCAGTTGTAAACTCATAACGTTGTCCTTGTTAGAGGTTTGCCATACCACAGTGACAGCACCATTGTTGTAGCTAATATTAGTAATCGTGACATCCGCTTCGGGCCCTGATGCATGCATGGGTTATGGTAAGTCTAAGACAACGATTAACTGACCAAACAAAATACCCAGATTTTATGATAAATATTAAAGACACTGCATGCCCAATTGCAAGCGAGTGGAACAGCTGCAAACCAGTTACATGCCACGTATGTACAATCCGATATGAATAGTAGACTATGCTAAGTAATCATGCATTCACATGCACGTGACCCACCGTTCGTGCACCCTCGGTCTCTACACAGAGTTGCCGCCGATCCAAGCAACATTGCTGCCGCAGCTATCCGGGCAATACAGAGCGCCATCGCTGAGTATCAAATTTGTACCCAGTCAACGATGGCGATATTATCGCTCCGTCTTAAGATGATTATGTGTTGTGAAAGTAACTGTATATATGTTTTTAAAACACTTCACCACAGATATGAAGGCAGTGTACCGCTTTACCTATATTCAGTGCACGTATGACGTCATGCGGTGAGGGGACTACACCTATTGGGAACATCCATGCGTGAAATGTTAGCTAATGGTGGTGTTGCAAGCATGGTTACAAAGCGTTTATTGAAATACTGCACGATAGCTTCTCATTACAAATTGTACTTTTTGTGGTCCACATTTCATGCTTTTTTCAAGTCATAGCTTTGAGATGAATTGATCTTTCATAGTCCCTATCATCGCACTAAGTAAAATCACCAACGCGCACAACCTACAATATCGCTCGAATCGCTGCGCATCGTTTTTATACGCCCATGTGATGGAGGCGGTAACTGAGAGGGGGTACTTTGATCGTGTGTAGCAAAGACAGCGAAAATAGGATTTAGATCAGCGAGTTATGACATTAACAACACAGATCAAGAAGCATACTTACAACAATTAGAACAAGCCACAGTTTTGTTTTACCAACGCGGCGTGTGTATTTTTGGAATAATCGGTGCGGTTTGAATGGAGCATCACTACATTAACAAAGGTCAGGAGCGATGTAGGGTGTGTGATCGCTTGCTTGTGACACCTGATAAGAAACCAAAGCGTTCAAATCAATGCACAGAGTTTGCAGCAGATTTACACTTGGTATTCTATTAACAACATCCACCCATGGCACTCAAATTCTGTTATCAATGCATGCATGCAAGTTATGAGGGTGGTATTGATAGCTGATATAAGGGTACAGGTGGCTGAGATGACAGGTAGATGAGGCTGGTACTGGCTGAGATCAGAATGGTACAGGTGGCTGAGATGAGGCTGGTACTGGCTGAGATGCAGGTGGCTGAGATGAGGCTGGTACTGGTTGCCGAGATGAGCTGGTACTGGTGGCCAAGATGAGACTGGTACAGGTGGCTGAGATGAGACTGGTACTGGTGGCTGAGATGAGGCTGGTAGGCCAGCAGCGCTGCCCCCCTGGCCTGCAATACCGTTACGTTGCTGCCACGGTGGTATTGCACATGGTAAGAACATGGCAAGAGAGGAGGCTGGGGAGATTGATGCAGCCGCCCTCGAGGGTGAGGCCAATTTTACACTATATTGCTGTTATCATTATAGTTTATTGCACTAATAGGTAAAGTCGGGTGTGGATCGTCCTAACCCTTTCAAAATTTGATTATTCACCACGATACTGATATGAAAGTCTGAGGGAGATAATTAAAAAACAAGTAAATAAAAACATTCTCTACAAGAATGTTGTTGGTAATGGGATTGGCCAATGGTGGTATAAAAAGCACGGAAACAAGAGTGACAGAAATTTGACTGAAAAATTGAAATAGGCCTAATATATATTTAGCACACTCGCGTTAAAACAGTGCATGCCTGAGTAATGGGCTAAATATAGGCATATTTCAAGTTTCCAGTCAAATTTTTGTCACTCTTATTTCCGTGCTTTTTACACTACCATGGGTCAATCCTATATTACAACAACTTTCTCATTTTTATTTACTTATATAGGGACACACGCAAGGGTACAACAGTCATGAAAAGACAGACAGTTACCAGCCATCAACATTCACAACCCAATTGCCATGTCTGCATGTTTGGTGGTCTCCTCTCACGAGTTGATCGATATAATTCTTGTTGTTGTACAGGTTCATCTGCAACAATATCAGCTCTGTCGGCCTGGTTATTTTCTAAAATCTCCTGTCTGTATCTGTGTGGTCATTCTCCACAAGATCTGTCACAAGTATTTCGGTCCGCGTCCAATTTTGGTCCGACCGGATCATAACGCGCAGCCTGAAATGGTCCGGCCGGACCGAATTGAGTGCTCGATTCAGTCCTACGTTTCACTTTTTGGTCCCATCTACGTTAGGTATTTGAGCATTTAACGTACGCGTACCAAAAATGATGATCTAATAAAGCGGTGAAAATTGTGACAGGATTTGTCTATTGAAAGTGTGCACCGTGCGAAAAAGGAAGCCGTTTGTGTTGGTTTAACTGCAATTTTGAACTCTGCTGTGTTCCTATAGCAGTTGAGTAAGTGTACTATGAATTGATACTGTTCGAACAGATCGTAATTTACTCATCTAGTTACCTTCGCACATTGTAAAATAGGCACTTTTCATAAGTTGAACATTTTCTTCATATGTTAAGAGGCAGGGAAAAAAATACGTTTTCACCACTTAGGAAGGGTCATGATCTAGCTATCTTTAAAATGGTATCGACTTCGGTTGATGCACAAGGGGTCATACGATGGGATGTGTCTATTCATTTGATACTGGCGTCGGGTGCACCCATATTATCTGAAAACACCAATATGCCTTAAGAAGTGCTTTCTGCATTTAAATGTATGTTTTAACAAAACACAGCGTCGTTCTTTCAACCGCCAAGGTTCTATGTCGAGCGATTCTAATTAAAAAGCACCTAATCCTTTGAAAGGCAGGAATTTAGAGTTCAGTTACATGTAGCTTGAGCACTAAGAAGTGAAGTCATTAAATTTTAGTAACTCTTGGATGATGCGCCAGACTTGTTTTATGGGTGGTCTGGTCCCCAGAACCATATAGTACACCTGAGAAATCGATAGAATAGGTTTAAGATTTGAAAATTGCATTTTAAATTGTATTTCATATCAGGATGAAGACTGCTGCTGATTTGGAGAAGTGTATTGATGATTTCAAGAGTGACATCAGTGAAAACCTTGACCTTGTTTCTGCATATGTAAACATTCATGACACATGCGGGAACATCAAGGAGGTATGTACAGGGGGTTTTGAGGGGTTAAAATATCAATGCAACACATTCAGTGTGACCCAGTACATCTTTTCAGAGTGGTAGAAAAAGGAAATTGAAAAAAGCTGAATAGTGATACTTTATCGTTCAAACGTTATAGCTGCATCTAACGGTACTGGCAAGTAGTTACAAGTCTCTTCAGGATCTCTAATTCTATGTAAACATAGGGTAACTTTAAATTCCCACAGAGGCAGCAAAAAGGTCAAAGTTCATAAAGCGGTTCCAGGTCAGTCCGGAGGGATTAGACGTTGGTGTGCCCTCCTCCCCTCTTCCCTCTGCCCCCAGGACAGGATCAGCTGCTGAAAGAGGGTCTGCAACTCCCCCAGTGGGGAGTCCCAGCACAGCCACACCTCCCACATCAGGCACCCCCACTCTAACACGAGACAGCCTCTGGTTCCAAGAGCTCTCTCACCTCAGACGAGGGTAGCTACCCCAGTCTGGGTGAAATGGAGCCCTACTTGCACTAGGGTGTGTAACCTTTTTATAAATCAAAATCAATTATTTCGACTATGAAAAAAAAGTACAATCGATTTTTTCAGGTTTATAGCAATTTGCAAATCGGTTATTAGAAACATTAAACCTATTATGGCGATTAATGCGCTATTAAATTGCCAACGATTACCTAGGTTTTTCCAGGTTTGTCCTTTTTTTAATAATGGCACGATAAATCACAGTTTCTCAAGTCTAATACAAGTATAGCCAGTTTTATTGCTTATCATTGCTTACGCCAACTTTAAATCATAAAACAACAAAGATAGCATCCACAGGGACTGGGAACGATGTGCATGCCAATGTTACGCCAAACGGATGATTCAATGGTGGCGAATTGTGACCAAAGCATTTTTTTGCACTGAAAAACACGTGGCTATTTGTTCGCCCACTACCAATGCACTCAGTACTAAGTATGGGACAAGTAAGGTGTTAATTTACTGACGAAAATGAATAGTTTGTCCACCCCGCAGCTTGTGCTCTTATCTGGTACAAAATGCCTAAACGCCGCGTACATGTATCATTCCCATCCGCAGTTATATTAATAAGCCAACAATATACAATTCAATAAGTACTGAGCAGTGCCAGCTAGACACCTCATGGTGGAACACCGCTCCATACGTATGACAAAGCCGCCAATCAAGACTTGTACGATAACCAGAACGCCATGGCAGAATGTCTGGAAAAGAACCAGTATTTGGACACCTGTCACCTGTGCAAAAGAGTACGTAGCGCCTTTGATTAATGCACATGTACAATACTGCAGAGAAAGTGCGAACGTATTGAAATTGCCGTGCCCACTGCGCGTATTTTAAGGGAGGTTACCATCAGCCGGGTCCCCAGACGTGTGACTAAGTGTTGATTACATCAGAATGACTATTAATTAATCCGTTAGTATGCCTTTCTTTGTGCAGGCGGGAAATGCGAAGGGGCATATCAAAAGGGGTCATCGATTTGCTACCGATTTCTGCACATTAATATCGACTAATTGCGACTAAGAAAAACAGAATCGGTTATTTGGACAAAAGGAAATCCTAAAATCGGTAACCTGCTATTCCACTAAGCGCATAGTCGACCGAATAGGTAATCGCGAATAACTGATACCCTACAAAACCTGAAAATCGGCTACGCGCCCTTGCACACTGTGTGACAGAATGTAGTATACAGTGTCACGCAGATTGAAGAATATGGCAGTGCAAGAGAAAATCGGGCTTTTGCAATTTTTTCAAGTTTTCAAATTTAACAATTTTTGGATACAGTATAGCGCTCTCTCCAAAACTGTTCTTACGCATTCAAAATTGGATAGTGTATCAGAGAGCTACAAAGCGCTGAATTTTTAATTAGCCATACATTTCAATGGCAAGCATTACTTTCTTTTAGTTGGCTTGGAATTTTCTCAAAATCCTGCATAAGCCCGAATTTCTCTTGCACTGCCCCATATGCAGACTCATATCACTGAAGTGTCCATATGCAGACGTCTGCATATGGACACTTCAATGATATATGTAGCTGTATATTCTTCATAATCAGAGTCTGCATATTTTTGCATACTATATGTTGTCACGCAGTGCTGATTGATTGGGTTTCAAACAAAACTGAAGATGAGCAAGACAGTATTGTAAAATTTTGTATAAAACAAGGTAGAAAAAGTAAAGCCCTTTGCCGATCACATGAAGAGTATGTTGCCAAGCTGCAAGATGAAGGTTCATTGAAAAAAATCAGAAAAAAGATAGCAGATTCCGAAAAACACTACAAAAGAAGTTAGTTAGTGTAGCAGAGGGCATATCCGAGTTGTCTGTAGAGTTTTCAGACCTAACTGATGACCAGACGAATACTATTTCGGAAGTACTAGCCAATCCTTGCACGGTAAGTGGACTCTACTGTGAACACTTGTGGTTTTAACCAGCAGAATGTAATGTATAAAGGTCATGTTATCAATGTATAAAGTACATTTGATGCCTTTTGAAAAAAAAAGTTCAAGCACCTATCTACGTCCAGCGATTCGGAGCCAGAAGAAGATTGTCTGGAGCAAGCTGAATTGGAGATCAAAGCATTGTCGAGCTCTGCCAGATAAAATCCATACTAAGAAAAGTACATACGATTGCTTATTTTTTATGACTGAATTGCAAACTGCGTGTGTCTATAAGCAAGATTGTGGTTCTTCATGCGTCGTCTTCCGGCCAGTTGCACATGATATATGCATAATCTCTTCCTCTCGTATCAGTATCGGCTGCGTAAACAATGTGCATCCACCGCTGGTGTGTCCTGTGTGTGAGAGTGGGGGGATGGGTTGTCCGCGGGAGCGTGCGTGTGTGCATGGGCGGGGTGGGTGGACGGGGGGGGGGGGGGGGGGGGCGCGCAATATTTAGCCTTGTTTGTATAACGTATGTAAGTGTGCGTGTGATTAATGTATGTGTGTGTACGTGACTCTTGTTTGAGTCATGTAATATTCATGTGATGTACCGAATAGCTAAAATTTTAACTTAATAAGACGGATTACTTCAACCATTTCAAACCTGGCATGTTCAATCTTGGACTATCCAGGATTGAGCAAAAACTATACGCACTGTTTTACCTACCAGACCAAAATTGCTGTGTAGCCGCGCAGCCTGTTTAGGTCGTGTGACTGTTTCAGGCTGTCCGGCCAAAATGAGCAGCCTAAAATGGACCTAGGACCATTTCAGGCAGAGCCTGTTTCAGTCCGCCGTCCCAGAATAGGCTGCCTGAAACTGTCCTAGGACCATTTCAGGATAGGACAAAATCAGCAGTGACAGATCTCCTGTTCTACTTAGGGTACCGCCCTAGCAATACTCCTTCACTTTGCTTTACATCTGTACTGCACTCATCTTCATGGCTAAATGTTACCATCTTCTGCTTCAAGTTCCTCTGTGGAGTGTTCAATCCCTGATGTCACAGCCGGGTCAGACTTGCTCAGATATGGCTTTAAGCGGTACCTGTTGTATGGTCCATTTTATCCGGTACATCATTATCATATCACTTCTGCACCAGAAAAAGTTGTTGCATGTGAATAGATTATTAAAGGTAAACAATAGGTGGTGACAAGTAAACAAACTTTGTTCCAAATTCAATTGCAGTTTCCCTAAGGAACGCAGTTAAGCGTTCAAAACAAATAGGTATACCCTAGCTGCAGCATGTGTACCCAAGTGGATGCAAAGCTTGACTTCTTAAGTGAAAGCTGTTGGGAAGATCGGTCCCAATTTACGATTTTTTTGAGGTGCCGCGGGGTTCGCCAGGATTCGCCGGGCAATTTAGTTCAACTTAATGCCTGAAATTTATCAACTACAACATGACGGTCCCCCTACATGCATGCAGTATTCGTATAATTTATGCATACCTTTGTTTATGCCTTAATTTATGCCTCAAACGCTAAAAGTTCTCGTTGCAGTTTGGCAATTCGTGACGTATTTTAATTTCGTGACGTACCCTTAATTGTGACCTCGCAATACGATGCGCAGCGAGTTAAATGATGCATACAGGGGCGGCTCAGAACAGTGGACTTTCACACCGCGGTAGTGGACTTTTGACATCTAACTCATTGTTATTTCCCAGATATGATTGCAAAAATAAACGTGATTAGGCTTTGCCGGATGGGAAAAGATTAAGATATATAGCGTCTACATTGCATAACGTCGCAATGTCTCATACCATTTGTTCCAAATACTAAACAAAAAAAACGTCAAAGTTTATGAGGACCAAAAAGCCGGGCTGCGTGGAATGCAGTGTAGGCAATGGTCCTTTAGTTAATTAACTAAAATGCCTCGCGTGATTGTTGTGCCACCACACTGTAATAGGTATAAGATCAACCGGCGCATGTTGATCGATGCCGGTAGGCACGTGATATGCATGCAATGATCGAACATGTGGGTAACAATATTTGTAAGTTCCTTTTGCCGCATGCCATTGACAGACCCTAGCTACTTTCATTACTTACTCTTCTATGGGTTTATACTCTTTCACTTGCTTGTCAACATTCACCGTATCTCTTAAAATAGGCTGCTTTCCTCCAGGACCACCTTTCATTTTTTCAGCATTCAGTTGGTCATCTACTATAATCTCAGTTGTGCAATGGAGCATTATCAAACACGGGCGTGTGGATAACTAACTGTACTAAATCGTAGCTACCAACTATATCCTTTTAGCTGCCATTAACGAATGAGTTACATATGGGCTTAATAAAGGGAACGAACCTACTGATGTGCTTCGCTGGTAAATGCCTTTGAATTTACCGGGTACATGTATACAGCCTATGATGCAGCGGTTATTTGCAAGATCTGTGGCAGCATAGATAGTATAATACAATCTATGGTGGCAGACCCTAGAAGGGTCACTTTTAAACAGTTCAGGAAATGGACGTACGACGCGTTAAAAGATGACCCATCACTCACTACCGGAGATGGGTCATCTTTAAACCTCGTCAAGAGCCCGTCACTCTTACTCCTCATGACGCTAGTGCGCGCTGTTATAATTATTTAGTTTCATTTGAGTGTATCAAGCTGTTACTCTACTGGGTTAATACTGTTACGATACCGAATTCAGAGCTAGATCGATGGCGTTAACCGATAGTTACAGCATGATGCTACATTTCGTAACGATAACTCAATTTCAGGGTCGTTTAAACCCGAAAACATAACAGGCACTGTTACGAGGACGAAGCTTACCCTTGTTACGGGATGTTAACATATTACAGTTCGATTCAGGACTGAAACTTTTTGGTTGTGTACACAGCAAAAATTCAATAATTAGATCAACAATGACTCGCCTGTTTCATTTCCATTGCTCCTGCCTCTAAATAATTACATTCACAACAAGGTTGTAGAATTAAGCTGTTAGTTGTAGCTTTCTTAGCAAACGCTATCGATCCTTTGTTATGATAGACACTGTTTACGCGTGTGCAGTGAATGCTATTATATGATTTTGCACATGTAACTGCCTAATGTACGGACGTCAGTACTGTATCTAGCTGAATTGAACCTTGAACCTTGCATCAGTGTTGCCGCGATTCTAATTATATCGTCGAGTAAAATATTATGCATCGCATACATCGTCGAGTATTCATTATCATTATGTACCTATCATTTTTACGTGAGACACCCCCCCCCCGGGCGAAGTCGGTTATTTGACGCGTGCACGTGAATATCATAACATCAGACACGTAGTATAAACATTTGACCGGTTATTAACCCCAACTAGGGGGCAGTTTGCTTTTATAAACGTCGAATCCCTCCCAATGCCCCGGGGGAGGGGGGGGGGGGGGGGGGGGGGGGGGTGGTGTCTCACGTAACAATGATAGGTGCCGATACCGACGATTTCATCATAAATGTCTCCCACTCGTTTGGATAGCAGCACAAAGGACATACACAGCGTTTATTATGAGGCTGATTGAGTTATCAGTGGGATCCAGGGTTCAGAGAATGTGTGTGTGTGTGTGTGTGTGTGTGTGTGTGTGTGTGTGTGTGTGTGTGTGTGTGTGTGTGTGTGTGTGTGTGTGTGTGTGTGTGTGTGTGTGTGTGTGTGTGTGTGTGTGTGTGAGAGAGAGTGTGTGCGCGTGTGTGTGTGTATGTGCGTGTGTATGTGCGTGTGTGTGTGTGTCGCAATTTATTGTCGCTGCCTACCCCACATCAGAGGATCACCATTTAAATGGTCTACTCTGGTTCATTGCGATATCTATTTTTAAAACAAAATGCATTCACATACACACATATATGTGCATGAGCTTAATTATTTTAATTGGCAAAGTGATTGGCCTGAAGTAAGACTGACACACACACTACACACACAGACACACACACACACGCACACGCACACGCACACACACACACACAAACACACGCGCGCGCACACACACACACACACACACACACACACACACACACACACATACACATGCATAATCCCTGGTACACATACCTTTTCAATTCGTCACTAATCATGCCATGTCTTCGGTATTTTGGCTTTGAGACGGAGAAATATTAAATGAAAATAGCACCTTCGCTTGCTCGGACAGTGTCAACTTTTGCAGCAGGTGTTCCAAGACAGCTTGAATTTAATTTAATCATTCCTTCTGATCCACTTACATTTTTCATTTCTACAAACAGCTGGTCTATCCCTTGTTGCTGCTGATTTGGTGTCAGCCATGACAGAGATTTGTGCTCTGGGTGAGTGATTGAGCCCAATAGAAACAACGGATCTGCTGAATCCCAGTGGCGCTTCATATCTGCCTGGAAAATGTAATCACTAACATCAGAAACTACTGCATCTTGCTGTGCCCATATTTTGTCCTCTAAAATCCATATGGCTGGAGGATTTCATAGTTTTAAAGCTGAAGAATCAAGAGTGTAGCACATAAAGGGTACATGCATTCACAATCATATTTTTTAAACACAAAGACACATAAATGAAGGCATATACATGATAAGTGTACCTTGTACAGTAGTAGATAAGATATGTACCGATATTTCTCTCCTTGTAGAATGCATGCATGTCTGTGACAACAGCAAAAGGTTTTATAGAAAAGAGCAAAGGAGACTTGCGGAGTTCCATTCACTATTACTAGGGGAAATATCAAGTCTTCCTGTGTCCATCAATACAAAATCAATGGCTTCAATCATCTCCACTACTCGCTCCAACATGTAAAAGGTTGTGAGTTCCAGCAAGTTACTATATGTCTCTGATGACCTTCTTTGTCCTACCCCAGTGCAAGTAGTCACTGCGATCTTCTAAGTCTTGGCTATCAAGAACAGGACTCTCATGGGCTGTGTTGATTCGTCAAGATCTTCATCAATTTCCTCCTCCAAACTTACTGGCACCTCAAACTGGAATGACAATTAAGTTTGGATTTTCTTGCCGGTTGATCTCGTAAGGCTTTAAGTAGAACAGGAGAACCACTAATTGTAGTTACAATACTTCTGAACAGTTGCACTACCTCTGCAGGATGTTTAGTGGACTGGAGGCATACACCATTTCTCATAAAGAACCTTTATAATAGAATATAGTTCTTACCTCAAGAGCTGTTTTGATAGAAAGCTATCATGTGTGGCATTTACAGCGTACATGCTCCTCTGTGCAATTGCTACTTAGCATATTAGCTCTATTGCCTTCACAAAATTAGCACCGTTGTCAGTAGCAACTGCATCCAATTTGTCTGGTAGGAAGTATTTATTCTGGGCCACATCATTAACAAGTGAAAAAATTGCTCAGTTCTTCAGTGTGTGATTGTTAATAAAAGCACATGCATGCATATACAATTTTCTGCTCTTCACTCCAGCTACTTTCTGCCACTATCTTCATAGTTAAAATACCATATGTGTTATTAATAAATGCTTAATGGAACACATGCAGCAAATACAAATAAACACTGGAGATTCACTTTCAGCATTTAATTAATCGTGCAATAAGGTTTTTTAATTCTAAGTGTTAATTCAATTCAGTCTGGCGCAGTTGTATATATACATTGGCTAGTTGTCCAACAAGGATACATACAAATTAAGGATTCAGTGTCCACGTTATGGGCGCATAGTTGATCACATTGTCCTGAAGCTCGGATATGTGCTCGTATACGTCCCTCGTGCTCCACCCCTTGCCGACCATCATGGCCGCCGCAACGCCTGCCGCTGTGCCCGAGTGCCACTCCACCGGATGCAGCCGCGTGGCCGCATTGGCGTGGAATGTCTGCGCCATAGTCTTCCCAGCGACCAGCAGGTTCGCGAACGACTGACTCGTCAAAGCGCGGAAAGGTATGTAGAATGGCTTAATTGGCCCGGACTTCAGATCGTCTGGGATATTGGGACAAACTATCGAAGAGAGCGGGTGTATGTCGGCGTAGTAGTAGTCTCCCAGGGCTACCGTGTCGTTAAAGTGATCCCCCGTAAGAGAAGATGGTGTGCCCGTCATGTTGGTGTAGAACAGTCTGAACTGGTCCAACCCAATGCTCCGGCGAGTGTCCCTGAGGTAAGGCATCTTCCCCACCCCAGTGGCCGTCCCGACGACGTCTTCGCGAACGAGGGACAAATAGTCTTGCATCGTCGCGTTGGCCTGCTGTCTGTACCACGTGTACCAACCCCACGCTCGCCTCTCTGCTTGCTCCAGTGACGTCAGGTTGAGACCTCCGCTCCAGTCGGAAACCTGCTTGACGGTTTCAGCGACAGAAAGGAAGGGATACCCCATCGAGTAGTCGTTTCCTCCTCCCCAGTTCTGGTTGCTTATCTCGCCCAGCTTTGCAACCTGCACGTCTCCAGGCTCAGCCATGGACCTCCTGTAAGCCCATATCCTGTCCCACGAGGAGCCTTGCATGCTGTAGACGTTGTACGCTGGTGGGGGGAACGTCTCCTGGGGCACCTTGCTGGACTCCCACCTCATGAAGATGGTATATGTCATCGCTTGGCCGCATGTGTCCACGGTTTCCGTGGAGAACTCGTCCGGTGTCTCCCAACCTTGGGTAAATGCCGCGCCCGACACCACCAACAGATCCCCCAGCTCTGTAGCGTCGACAAAGACAGGTGCTGTGAATCGGGTGGTCTCTTTGGAATATGTGGGTGAGTCGTCGGGCGAGTACCAATCGGAGACGTCGGACGAGAGTGTCTTGTTCCAAGGATCAACACCTGGTTTGGGCGATCGTGTGATCGCAGTGACAGACGTGATGGAGCCGCCGCTCGTCTCCGCTGACTTGACCACTGTCATGGTGTAGAGGGACAGGTTGGGGAGGGACTTCAGGACAGGGAAGATCCAATTGTTGAGCACAAATAATGGTTGAAAGCCTGTGAGGAGATGGGGAGAGGGAGCTAGGGAATTAACTTCATAACAAGTTTGCATGCAAAAGCAGCCATTGGCTTGATGCATACATTTGATGCTGACCCAGCAGTCTCCAGGGTTCCCAGGGATGATGTTCATCATTGCTGCAAAGTCCTTTGGTAGGTTGACAGGGTTTTTGTTGTCAGGACCAAAGTCGATGGCACTGACGGTTGATGATGTAATCTGGCCTCCGGGCCAGTCCGTGGGCTGTAAAAAAAAAATTATTTTTTTACATAACATCGTTTAGTGATATGACCATGGGATGTACCTATAACTTAGCGCTGGAATATATTTGGGACAGACTTTTTTGTTTTAATTTGTGAAAGTTTCTTTATTCAATTAATGATCATAATGAATCAAGCTAGCTAGGATTAAACTATATCCATCGTAGAGTTATGCGACACGGGATATGTTATTAGCCATACATGTTACTTTACTCAGTTTTGCTTGTCCTGAAAAATACCACAAGGGGTGATACGTACTGTGCATGCATTCGTGCCATACATAATTTCGTATATGGTAACGGTATTGACAAATTAAACAGAACGACAAATCTATATTGGCTTTGCATTTGTTGATGGCCTTCCACACCTTACCTCCAGCAAGCACACGGAATTTAGAGGCGCCGCCTTTGCAGCTGTGATAGCCGTTGCTAGGGCAGCGGTACTGCCTCCCGCCACGACAACATCGCATTTGTGGTCTTGAAAAGTAGAGCGCGCGCGCTGAAGGCTGCACGACCACACTACAGCCTGTACACAAAAGAGCAGCACGGATCGCCCGGTTCGCCCCTGCCTCAACATTGCTCTCTATTTTATTTGTAAACAATGGCTCTATGAATTCCTGAATCAACTAAATTTATACCTGCTTGCCGGTGGGCATGATTAATTTTATTAAAGTAAAGACTGCCGAAATTTCGGGGGGGGGGGGGGGGCAGGGTGCATGAAAACACAATACAATACAGCCTATATCTGTGCCACTGTAAACCGCCTGAAGACCCTTTACCTACAGAATGTGACCGCTTCCCTTGAAACCTTGCATGGGATATAATTGCAAAGCTTCAGACTCAAGGATTAGCCGCGGGGAGGGTTAGTAGTCCTGCCCACAGAAACTAAAGCACTGTTTTCCATATTAACGTTGTCACGCGTGTTAATGATTATGTCACATGTGTAGCTTAATAATGATATCCTCTCGTCAATTCCCCACCCAATAAACGGGGGGTGGGGGGGCGGGGGGGGGGGCATTATTAAGCTACACATGTGACATAATCATTAACACGCGTGCATGACAACATTATATCCCAATGTTTCAAGGGAAGTGGTCACATTCTCAAGGCGGTTTTGTAAAGCCGACCATAAGTAGTTATAACATCACCTGTCAGATGAAATGCACGCGTAAATATCTACATGTGTATTTTCATCTCACACCGTGCATGGTAACTATTATTCACAACAAAACCGCAATTGTGGCAACGTGTCAGTGTCTCCATTGGAACCTACGGGATGCACGGGAACCTTCCATTGAACTGTTAAAACCTGCACAGAAAGCAAAAAAAATATAAAAAAATACACAAAATATCATAGTAGCTAGTGTAAATGCAATATCATGCAGTGTTGTTCTATTTACACGTCATGAAGTCATACATTATTTGCTCTTACAGTATTACAAGTAACTAAAAACATTCTCAATGAGAAAGTTGGTGAGAAAAATGGATGAGAAGGCAATGGTGGTGTAAGAAACAAGGGTTTAGCGTATTCTATGTTCGTGAGCTAAAAATAGGATATGACATTTCCCAGTACATTACAGACACTTGTTTCCTTGCTTTCTACACCACCATTGCCTTCAAATCCTATATCTCACCAACCTACTCATAGAGAATGTTTTTAGTTACTTGTTTCATAGATTTTTTCTCATGTCTAATTATACGTCTTTCACTGACCGTATATTTGATTGATACTGCTCCTGTAGTTTTCTGGTTTGATTATCGACAATTCTAAACCGTACACGATATGGGTTACACAATTACAAAAAGGGAAAGGCACTTTCAACGTCAAATATTAAGTTAAACCTGTTAATTGCAAAGCGATTAGAATTGGATAGTTGTGTACCATTTAGATTTTCTTCTCTATAGAAAGCTCACGGTTTTAAAGCAAAAAATCTCATCTGTCATGCAGTTCATTACACAATTAAAATTTATTTGTAGTTCTTAGGTGGTACGCTCATGCATACAGGTTCTCTTTGTATCTTGCAGACTCATCTAAGCCTACCTAGCAAACTGTTTTGTTCACTGAGTTCGGACAGTTCAACATCGTGATACTTCATTATCATGTTTTAGCAGTTCTGCAGACCACTAGCTGAGCCTATTATCACAAGCCAGCCAACCATTTTTGTTAGGACCTCCCTCCAGTATAGGAATGCGGTGTAATGGGGGCCAAAAGCAGATGAGAATCTGATGCAAAATGTTTCGAAATATCAGTTCAACAAGTATTTGACTTTATTCAGTAATATATTTATCTATAATGTTAATGATTTAAGTTCGTGTGAATACTGCAAAGCATGCATCACATATTGTGAGTTAGTAAGCAGATGTGTCAAATGCAATTAAGGCCATGCATGCAGGTCCAAGCAGCTATAATATCGTTATTGAGAAAGGTGTATGTTCTTCAGTTGGCTTCGCTATATCGTGCCGTATTTCCTGATTTGAGCTACAATTCCTGTAATGCCAAAGAAAAACAATTAAAAATGCCATTTAATTTAGTTGTAATACATTGCAGATCTTCAAATTAATGCTGCTTTATTATAGCAATATTAATGGAATGTACTAGCTAGTGGAGTGGGCTATATGCCAAGCCGGGTTGCAGTTTTGTTACAACGTGCAACCCACCACGGTATACAATCATTTATCAAGAACTGCGCACGTTTCTGCCAGTGGCCCAGACACAGAGCATCAACTGTATTCATACGGCATTGTAAACTCATCAGGGGGTTGAAATAAGAGTGCAGAGCGCAACAGAAGTGTATATTAATCGTGCCGATGGTTATCTCTGTGGAGAAACCACAATACAATTGTTCAAAGGAGCTGATTCCACTCGTGAACAAGAAAGGAGGCAGCATCTCATGATGTTTCAAAGAGAAGAAGGCATTTATGAACACTTCAAAAAAGTACGCGATCTACAAGTGCCCTCTCGTTTGACGCGCTTTTATTTAGCTTATTCGACTGGCCGAGGTTTTAAGTTTTTGTGCGGCATGGTCTGGGTACGAGTTTTGTATTGGTTGCAGTCACGTGCAAAGGTACATGTGGGATCAGTGCGATGGCGGAATCTGAAGTTCGGCGGAAGGATGCCTCGAATACAGAGGAGCAGGCCCCCAAGGCGACCAAGACCGACGGGAAGCTACTGGAGGAGTCCAAGCAGCGTAGCATTGACGTGGTCGCGGGTACCCAGTCCCTCATGGTCATCGTGATCCTAGTTTTGGCGTGCGTAGTGGCGTTCGCTAGCCGTCTGTTCGCTGTCATCCGATTCGAATCCATCATACATGAGTTTGATCCCTGGTATGAGTGCTGGCAGTGATGGTGGAGTGAGGATAGGGGAGGGGTTTGGATATCTGTGGTGTGTCATGGAGGGCAGCTGATACATGACCATTTCGTCGCTGTGCAGGTTCAACTACCGAGCTACGCATCACATGGCGATGAACGGATTTTACCCGTTTCTCAACTGGTTTGACAAGCGAGCGTGGTACCCACTCGGTCGCATTGTGGGAGGGACGGTAAGCCAACTCAATTGAATGTATGTGTGTGTGTGTGTGTGTGTGTGTGTGTGTGTGTGTGTGTGTGTTTGTGTGTGTCTGTGTGTGTACACACGTACCTCCCCAATGCTGGAGTGGTTCAATTTTTACCTCTCTAGATCATCCCTTTCTCATATTGTCTAGCCAATTTCCTAATACTTGGTTCTCCCATAAGAAGCATGCAAATTGTGCTACGTGTACATTTGTATACCGTAAAATCCCATCGGCGCGTCTATTTAGGACGACAAATATGAATACCCCCCCCCCCCCGTCCCAAAAAACAGCAGCACTGCCGTAACGACATACCCTGGCATCACCAGGTTTTTGGTTGCAACCATTAATTGTCCCAGCATGTGTGCAGCCTTCAGCCACCCTTACAACAGTGCTGGTATTCTATGGCTAGTATCCAAATCCTCGACGTTTTTGTCCCAAATATACCCCACAGAGGGATATTACGGTACCTTAAGATGCAAACATTTAATTTTTTGGCTAACCTCTTACCTGTTTGCAAGAGCATTTCTTCAGTTTTGCTGTGTTTGTAAGACGTTTTATAGTTCTGGCCAATGGACGTGAAGGGTGCATCCAATCATTACATCTGTGTTTATTTATGAAACTTCTAAATTCACCTGTTTCATGGACACTTCTGCTTCAGTGTTAATGCTTTTCTGGGATGGTGACCCGTGATATGGGGTTGGGGAAAGTTTAGCACAGCCATTTGATTCCTCTATGCTGTGTGCTCCACTTGAAAGTGTTGATGCAATATTATGACACAAACCCCAAAAGGTGTTTAGACAGTTGCATTTATCTGTTAAAAAAAAACAATGCTTTCACAAGCATGTGACCAAAAAATTAGATATTCAGGTGACGTTGGTACTCTTGAACTGAATAACTGTCATTTTTAACGTACTCCAGTTTCACCATTATTGTGGCAGACACCATGATGCTCTTTCCTCTCCCTCCCTTGCCTCTTCTCCTCTCCCTCCCTCAACCCTCTACAGGTGTACCCTGGTCTCATGGTGACCTCTGGCTTCATCCATTACCTCCTCAACACCCTGCATATTCCTGTTCACATCCGTGACGTGTGCGTCTTCCTGGCCCCAATATTTAGGTGAGAGGGGTGTGGTCTAGGTGGAGGTGGGGCATGGTCTAGGTGGAGGACGGTGTGTGGTCTTGGTTGAGGTGGGGTGTGGTCTAGGTGGAGGACGGTGTGTGGTCTCGGTAGAGGTGGGGCGTGGTCTAGGTGGAGGAGGGTGTGTGGTCTCGGTAGAGGTGGGGCGTGGTCTAGGTGGAGGAGGGTGTGTGGTCTCGGTAGAGGTGGGGTGTGGTCTAGGTGGAGGAGGGTGTGTGGTCTCGGTAGAGGTGGGGCGTGGTCTAGGTGGAGGAGGGTGTGTGGTCTCGGTAGAGGTGGGGTGTGGTCTAGGTGGAGGAGGGTGTGTGGTCTCGGTAGAGGTGGGGCGTGGTCTAGGTGGAGGAGGGTGTGTGGTCTCGGTAGAGGTGGGGCGTGGTCTAGGTGGAGGAGGGTGTGTGGTCTCGGTAGAGGTGGGGCGTGGTCTAGGTGGAGGAGGGTGTGTGGTCTCGGTAGAGGTGGGGCGTGGTCTAGGTGGAGGAGGGTGTGTGGTCTAGGTAGAGGTGGGGTGTGGTCTAGGTGGAGGAGGGTGTGTGGTCTCGGTAGAGGTGGGGTGTGGTCTCGGTAGAGGTGGGGTGTGGTCTAGGTGTAGCGTAATCTACGTGGAGGAGGGGTGCTGGCATTATTAGGTCTGCTCACAGAATTAGAATTTTGATGTTGAATTTGAAACCATGTGCATGTGTGTGTTAGTATTGTTCAGTTCCGTAACATTTTTGTAAACGGAATACACATGGTAGCAAGGTCAAGTTAAATAACTTTAAGCATGCACACACACACATGCATGCACACACACGCACACACACACACACACAAACACACATACACACACACACACATACACACACAGTGGCTTAACTTCAGTGGCCGCCTATCTGCTCACTCGTGAGGTCTGGAACTCCAGGGCAGGTCTCCTGGCCGCTTGCTTCATGGCTATTGTTCCCGGGTACATCTCCCGCTCTGTGGCTGGTTCCTATGACAACGAGGGCATTGCCATCTTTGCCCTCCTCTTCACCTACTTCCTGTGGCTCAAGTCTGTTAAAACTGGATCAGTGTTCTGGTCTGTCGCCGCATCCCTCTCATATTTTTACATGGTCAGTAACTGGAGGTGTGTGGG